>JALPQI010009893.1:0-35218 GCA_025490895.1 Thaumatotibia leucotreta | reverse complement strand
TATCTAATCCAATTTAATTAATCAAGGTTGCGATCAAATTATTTATATACTCCTGAAAGTTAGAAAGGTTTGTTATTATAAATGAAGCATCCTTTTAGGCATAAGACTATTGAAGTTAAAATATTGCTCCTGCAAACAATCGATCATTTCAAATTATGTATCCTAACATGAAAGTACCATGATATTATATTTCCGCTGGGATTACACAAATACATTACGAATATTATTAGGTTTTGACAGGCTTCTTAGACGTTAATCTTGGCAAAGCTTCGCTTCGATATTATGTATTGTTAAAGCCAAATCTGATAATCCCAATAATCCTAAGCGGCATGTTGCATTTGATAAGTATTTCTAATGGTTTACTAATAATATGTGACCGAAAATTTCACACACATTTTCACTTCCCAAACTATTATTCCCATATTTTAATTTGGCAGAATCATCACATGGCAAACCAACCTTACGCGAACGTATCTTTCGCATAAATTATCATGTTCCAATTTAACTTAACCTACTGGCCAAATTAAAATTGGCAAATAATAATTGGGTAAATGTTGGTATGCCAAGATTGCCAAGTGAATTTTCTGCGGAATGTTAGTTGGTCGGCAAGTGATATTCGGCAAAATGAAATTCTGCGAAAAGACCGGATACCATTTGCAATGCTGCGAGTAGTGTCTTTTTATCGCGTTTTAAATCTTAAAAAACCTGTTTATTATAGTCACTACATTTATTTTTTCTGTACACTAATGCCACATATTTGAGACGATCGGTAAATAAACACTGTAAAAAATGCACGAACACAAATTATCATTATCGAGTTATATAGATCGGCCGATATATATTTGATGTAATACCAATATCGCAAATAATTTATGACCTCAAAATTTGTCCGGACGAAATAAATGAACACAACACAACTCAGTAATCTGTTTAAAGAGATTAATGAGCGCGCCGCCGATCGATGCGTCACCCGATACGGACAATACCTCATTTGTCAAACTACATCGGTCCCGACGCGTGTGCTTAGACTACCTTACGTTAGAGTCCGCATTTTGGAGTTTAAGCGGCAGGCGATATTAGCAGTGGTCGGACAATGGGAGCAAAACTTGTGAAGCTGATATTTAGCAAGATTATAAAAGCTAAAAGAACATCTATATATATGGCAAATTAGTATTTATATTTAAATTTAGAATATCCAATATTTGGGTGTCAAGATGTAAAGGTTTTTAGGGCTTCTTAAACTCGATTACAGTACCAAGATACAAATAAATTGTATCTTTGTACTAATTCTCCGTGCTCATGGTAAAACGACAAAGCGGGATCTTTTAACTACAAAATGTAGCAAAAAGCATTTCTTACCATTTTCAATGTGAGGTTCCGTAGTTGCTCTCCCGTCATAATACCGAGATTTACCGACTTAATAAACAAAATACCTGTGCGAGAAATAGCGGTCTCTGATCAAATATATCGTCCATTAAATACAAAAGCGACACAAGTCAAAAATTTACTTTTTACAGGGGAGCGATTTAAAGATTTTGTATTCGTTTTTTGTTCACAATTTTTTTTTACAGCATTCATATTGTATGTGTTATATATCAATTTGTAGGCATTTTAACACTGTTTTGACGTGTTTGGTTATTAGAAAGTAATATGTGCTGTACAAACTTTTATGAGCGTATACGTCCGTTTTGCATAAAAAAATATCATGAACTCTGATATTTTTATTTCAATCAAAGGCCACAAATATAAAAAAATTGCATTTATTTCATTTAATATACATATATAAAATCATGTCGTAAACATAGAAATACTGTTTTTTAACAAAACTTAACAAAGCAAAACTTTTCCTTACTATTTGTTAACTTACTTATCGCCAGAACATGTTTATAGGTACCGTAAACCGTGGTTACTTTGATTCATTTTGAACTTTGGTTGCATATTTTGATGAATTTAACGGACGTACTAATTTAGAATTCAGGTATAATTATCGGTTTTCTTCAAGAATCAACCTGCTATATAAAAATGTGGTACCTTTAGTTAATAAAACATAAAATTAATACAACGCGATCAAACTTACATTGTTGAGAATGGAATTACTTTGATACCACTTATTTTTTTACTACAAACCGAAACTAGCTCACCTAAAAGCCCGTAAATAATAAATATCGGTTAAGTATATTTTTAGTTACTTGTTTTTTCTATGTATATTGTATTTGTGGGGTGATCCCATACTAAATGATCCAAATTGATATGTTTTGATAGTTTACTAGTTTTTTCATTAGAATTGATACAAGAACTTAACTTTTGCCGATACAAAAGTATAGTATCTTTCAATGTTTAATCGCAGAGATATTATGTATTTCCTAATAATCTACTTATGATTAGTAATAATTTACCAATTTTTTTTTCTAGACGACATGACATTTTCTCGCTAGTACTTGGGTACTATGTAGTTATGCAATAGGCACGATGCCTGTCAAGTCAAATCAACATCTTTTTTCGATTTTTTAAAGATTTCCATGTTATACACAAAAGTGGCGTCACGTTTGTATACTACATTTATATTAAATAAAAGTTCAGTACAATAATGACTGCAGTCTATATTTTAGTAATAATTTATTCGTGTATGATGCCGTGCATAATGTGTAATAATTTATTTTAAATACAGTCATCATCCTGATGTTGGCATTGCCAATAGTGAAAAAATTAATACTAATGAGTTTTTCGATTCGTTAAAACATACAATTTGGTACTGGTTGGAATTTGTGATCAAAGTCGCCCTGCAAATCAAAGTAATCCCGGTTTATGGTACCACAAAGTCTCTATAAAAACTACGAATTTCAATAAAAAGTGCAAATTAACGGGGTTAGATCTATATTTGTTTACTTGTATTGTATACAAATAATATATAGGTAAATATGCCAAATACTTAATAATCCGAAGTTTATGCCATTATTGTTTCTTCGTAGTCGCGAAGGTACACAAAATTCACAGTCATCATTTTCACACAATCTCTAATATACTTTTAAGTAAAACGAACACATTACAAAGTACCACGTTTTACAATTATTGTATTTATAAGATTTATTGTATTTTTAAGATTTCATGCAAAATAAACATAATTATTAAATCTGGCACATTTATGGAATGTATTATTATACTGAATTAAAACGGTTGTAAATGCAAATACGATCATTTTGTGTTTTGAAACGTACTATTGAAGTGTACATTTTAGAATCCTAACTGCCACCTTCCGTATTGCGGCTCCTTTGTTTATGAAGAAATCTAAACCATATTATATTTATTTTATTCAAAACAGCAGCATATACAAATATGGCTCCTGTGATTGATGCATTCGAATATATTTTTAGTTCAAAAAGGTTGCAAATCTAAATACGGCAGTTTTAATTTAAGCAAAATCCGATTTGATAGCATATTTTAAAATGATAACTACCACATTCCGTTTTGCGACCCCTTTTTATATAAAGAAACATAATATTTACGTATTTATTTTATACGAAACGGCCACATCTACAAATATGGCACTTTTGCTTATATATTTCTTAACGTAATCACTTCTTTTTTCGTTTTATGGCACTTTTTCACAAAAATGTTGTGCATTTTGATCGACGGTCGAGTGGCAACTGAGAAAATGGCGGTTTAGCACTGAAATTAGTCTCGAAAGAGTGATAGTGCAAAAAGGGCACCTGCATAATTTTGATACTTTTTAACGTCAAATCGACAGGTGTCTTTGTGCGTAAAATATTCGTGTTTATGATGTGGTTTTTGCAATAAAATGATTTTTCATGGTTTTTGAGTTGTGTCGCTTTTGTATTTAATGGACGATATGGCAACGCTCCCTTCAGCACTGTTAGTGGTTGTGTATAATGTGTATCTTTACAACATAAGCTCAAAATTTAAATACCTCTATAAGCGATGTGGACATTACGAGGCACCTTCAATTTGTCATTTTTGTATCGAGAAGTCGTCTTAATATGCTCTCATCTTTGGCATTTGCATATTTTCAAATATTCATTGCAGCTACTTTGTGTTTCAAGAACTACTTATATATTTTCTTATGGTTCAACAAACAGAAAAAGGTCCTGCAGGGCTTACCACCACGATCTCAAGGAAAATTGGTATGAGACTGTTATGCCAGTTCCTTCCCCTTTCGGCCCTTCGTCCTGTTTATCTATCCATTCAGCTTCAGAATGCTGTATCTAGAAAGTAAATCATATCTGTCAGCGCGATACGCAACCCATCGATGTCGAGATGTATCGAAACACTGGGATGTATTGATGCTCACAATGGTATTGGTTACTTGATAAATAAAGGTTTTAGTCTGTGTCGTGCCGGCGTGCGTACTGTGATTTTTCATCCTGAGTTGTCATCGCGCTCAATTGTTCTTCACGCTTTTTCTTTATGTCATAGGAAGCAAAGGAGCAGGCGGGTAGTTTGACTGTGCGAAGTAGATGTTTCTACTTTTCTAGAGAAACGCACAGTTCACGATTGTCGATAATTTGTGTGCTGATGATTTTTATCGTTACAAAGAGGGACGCCTTTCATATAAATAAAAAACTTCCTCAAAGACGAATGTTTAGAGAGATATTTACTATACTACCCAACAGACAGTTTGCAGGATTTTTGATCAATAACATTTGAAAACTACGTAGGTAACCAAAAACATCGCTATTATAAAATAATGTTTAAGAAAAACTTAACTATTGACTATTTGATTATTATTATAGTCATTTTTTATTCAAGTAAAGTGCCTCTCATATTTTTGGGCGACTCTCCGAGGAGCGTTTTAACCGCTCGGATTCGTCATTATTACCGAAACGGAAGGACGAGTTGCAACAACACTGATTATGCTAGATTTGGTATTGGTACTGAAATACGTTGACATTAAAATAACACTCCTGTAACACTGTAAGTAAAAACGCCGAATATTCACCCTTTACGTAGCAAAATTATTAATTCGTTACATATTATCCGTTGTCTGTAAATAAAACAGTAATTAATAAATTTTCAATATTCATTGCCTTTGTTGGACACGTAATATTAAATTCAATCGTAAATATTATACGAACCGCGTGGTTGCAATGTAATTAATTGCTTAAACAAATAATTTAATATTTTAATACAACTTTCCTGACATCATGTAATAATGAACCTGTCTTTTGTTGCTCTTTGGATAAAAACGTTATTTCGTTTCACCATTATGTTACTGAAATATTATTTCTACTTATTATTAAATCAGTTCAAAAAATAATATGCTGTACTAATATACTACATATATTATTTATTTGAACTGATTTCAGTGTAACTTCAAACATATTACGTGTACTTTTTAATATAACTTAATTACAATCTGAACAATAATAAATACTAGCGACCCGCCCCGGCTGCGCACGGGTACTATACCTACATAAAAACCTTCCTCTTGAATTACTCTACATACCTATAAAAAAAAATCTCATCAAAAACCGTTGCGTATTTTTAAAGATTTAAGCGTACAAAGGGACATAGGGACAGAAAAAGTGACTATGTAGTAATTACCAACGTAGAAACATTTGTTGGAACATGGAATTGTAGGGTCTTAAAATATGTTCCCAATGCTCATATTACGTGAACGTGACAATGACAACTATCAGCGCTTACTTTATTTTCGGCGTGCAAATAAGCGGTTGACAATTTATATTGAGTTATTATTATCATATTGACCTTTTCTGTATACGCCCCTAATCCAAGTCAGTCAGCCATATGAAAACATTTTTGTCAATAGCACATCCTAATATACCCGCGGGCAGGATTATTTGATCGGTCAATGTGCGGACGGAACCACAAATTGATTTAGCGACTGTCAAACGACGAGTTATGTGATTTATTCCACCCTCCGACTGAAGTTTAGGTCCGTTATTATTATATGTTTGTGACATATTAGCCAATACAGCCGAGTAAACGAAAAACAGGCTTTAGTTCTACATTTACGCAAACAAGAATTTAATTTTAATTTTCAGAGAGCTTAGTGTTAGATAAGTCATTTTACTAAAAAAATAACAGGGTGAGATCAGGTTTGTGTAGGGTTTTATAATGGCAAATGATGTTATTATGTACCTACTTTTGTTTCAAGATAGCATTAAAGACATAGCTTAGTAGAAGTACATGACTTCCTACGTAGCCTGCTGGCACCCAAAATGATTTCAATAATGGAATTTTAAAAGCATTGAATTAAACGGCACATTGCATAATTTTACTTCATTGCATCTGTTGCTGGGCCTAATACCTATGGTCACAGCAGGTGTCAAATGGTGACCATTTACTCAGTGTACCGCGAGATAAAACGCTCGGATCGCGCAGGAAAACATCGGGGTGTGTATAAATCAAGCGGTATCGCGGGACAGCCCGGCCATTAGTCCGGGCGCCAATAATTCAGGTCGGACAACTACATTAGACATTCCATTTAAACGTCCGGCTGGTGCAGTGATTTGAGGTCACCCTAGTGCTTAGGCTTGGTTTGAATAAATTGCGCATAGTCCGAGCTAGATTTGTAACTGGCCAAAGACGGGATATTCTCGCTTTGACACACACTCCGAGAGACATTATGTGAGGTTTATTATACTTGCTCGGGTCTATTCTGTTGTTAAGATGATACATTATTATATCACCGAAATCTGTACATTGTTTGCGAGAAGGTAAATTTTATCCAGGAATTAAATCTCAGGAAGGTGGAAATTGTCATAAGAATACAAAATAAAAAACTAAAAATAACCATTTTTCGATTATATTGGTTTACGGTACTATAATTTAAATATCGTTAGTCGTAATTCGTGCATTAGTCTTGTATGATAGTAAAAATAGCAATGAGGCCGCATGGCAAGTTTTTGCTTTCAGGCTTCAACGAGTTACACAATCCTATATTTGAAACCAATTTCTCACATAATTTATAGACACACACATACACGTACTTACAATTAATTATGTTCAATTGCGTTATTTCAATAATGTTAGTTCGTAAATAATTCTGCTGATTCAAACAGCTTAAAACGCAGTGGAAATTAAACTAAATAATATTTAACGTATTGCGAAAACATGCAGGTATGTATTGCTTGCCCTTAGAGAATGGTCAAAGGCGCCTAGCCTTGTAAGGGATTGCATATACCCGAGAAAGACCGGTGGTTGCTAAGACCGAGTGGCCGAGGGGTACAGGCATCAGCCGCGTAAGCTGAGTACGTGGGTTCGATCCCCACCTCGGACGTAGGTGATTTTGGTCGTTTTTCTTTGGTATGTGACATCTAATATTTATAACATTTATTAGACAATCTATTTAAGAGTGGATACCGATAACTACTACCTTTTGATGCGATGGCTAGGTCGGTAACGAACATAGAGTTGGTCCGTAGACTACAGCAGCTGCTAACAACTAAGCGATCCCTTAGTGGTATGAAATGAGTGTGGTAAATCCTGTCTAAATACCCTACTTAAAAGCAAATCCTAATTCTAAGTAGTAAACCGCTAAGATTTGTTACAGTGCTCGTTTATATTTACATCGTTAAGGCAGGGTGTACCCACCATAGTTGACAGACTAATAATCTCATTGCTTAGCAGATACTACCCGCTCACATCTTTTTTACATGAAGCGTGTTGTGACTATGAATCTTCGCACACAATAAAGTATATCGATGATCGAGAATTCGATGCGTCCAACCTTAGTGAGAACCCATATGGCTTGGCCACGTCATTGGCCTAAATTGGAGGGAGAGGCCGCTATCAGAATTCACTCTCGCACGTATGGATTTCAGCTCCGCTTAGACCAATGTCGTAGCCAGGCTATTATGGCCCGGCCACGACATTGGTCTAAGGCGTACAGTGGCGAGCGAATGCATAAGTTGGAGCGGGATGCCGATATAGTACTCCCTCTCGCACGTATGGTTTTCAGCCCCGCTGGTCGCCTTAGACCAATATCGTAGCCAGGCTATTATGGCCCGGCCACGACATTGGATTAAGGCGACCAGCGGCGAGCCAATCCATGAGTTGGAGCGGGATGCCGATATGGGTACTCCCTCTCGCACGTATGATTTTCCGCTAAGCCGATCGCCTCAGACTATTATTTGTCGTGGCCACGGCATTAGATCTGCGTGACCAGCGTCCAACGGTGCCTTCGATGGTTCGTGCTGTGCTGCGTCGAGCAATCAAGGGACTTGAACCCGTAATGCCCCGGCCACGGCATTGGTCTAAGGCGACCAGCGGCGAGCGAATCCATGAGTTGGAGCGGGATGCCGATATGGGTACGAGAAGGAGCACCATATGTTTTTCGCTAAGCCGGTCGCCTTAGACCGATGTCGTGGCCAGGGCAATAGATCGCTAACAAGAGGTTTTCTGGACAAACGCTTAACTCCGTGTTCGTTAATCTTAGACTGTGCCACTGCGCCTTAGTGTGAATCTTGAGTGTTCTTGTGTAGTGAATAAACTATACGGGGCCAAAACCCAAACAAAGCTTATCAGCATTAAGAGGGTTCTAATGGCGCTATATTTTATGGTAAGATAACTGCTAGCAGGTAATGAGCTTACTCCAATAGTGGTAGGGCAAATAGAGAACATTGTGAGTTAAAATTTACCGCTTTCAAAATCTCAGGATTTACCTACCTAAAGTTATAGTAGAGATAAATAAAATTATGAAATGCTTGTTTATAGAAGTGTATGCAATAGTACCTAACCCGACTCAGAACTAGCAATCAATGTACTGAGGAGAAGTTTCATAAGTTGCGAAACTTCTTTAAATAATGTTCTCGGCAAAGTAAATTTTACGAGCAATCTCATCATCATCATCATGTCAGCCGAAAGACGTCCACTGCTGAACATAGGCCTCCCCCAAAGATTGCCACAATGACCGGTCCTGTGCCACCCGCATCCAGCGGACTCCTGCAACCTTCACTAGGTCATCAGTCCACCTTGTGGGGGCCTACCCACAAGCAATCCAATCATGCCAAAACCGTTGTAAACGTATTACATACCCTTTATGGTATATTTTATGCCTTGGTTACTCAATTGTCAAATACAATATTATTCATAACACTTTTATAAGTTCTCATGGACACATTCTCAATAAGAACTTACTCTTAAATTGTCATGAAAATTCTCAACTTGCAACTTTTAGAGGTTCAGTTTTGCAACTGGTAGATTGTTACTCAGAACTTAACCTTAATAAGTTATTTCATGAATATGATATCGTTATTATATCGGATACTCACATCGTCCAGGTAGCTGAAAACTGAATCCAAGCATTAATGCCAACTGTACTTAACCTTTATTTAAATGAAACCTGATGCCAACGTTTCATAACCACTGGCCGCGCAGCATTTGCAATTCTTTTTCAAAGCCTTAATTCCCTTAATGTAGGTAAAACTAAGCTCTTATTACGTAAGCCATAAGACCTAGTTTAATAAATCATTCTCTATCAAAGAGTCGTGGTCGTATATCATTTGTGGCAAAGACATTAGGCATTCCCTTGACTCCGTTCCATGAATTATTTCCCTCTAGATCCGTCCTGAATCTAATATGATTTTTTATAATGTTCAGGTTACAATTTTAAAACTTCCGCTACGAATGAAATGCAAATGCACAGCGGGTGACCCATTTTAAAGTTAATTTATTTTTTTGTCAACCGCCCGCATTTGTTTGCTGTTTTTAGGTTGAAGTTTCAAACCGCTGGGGCTTGTTTTTCCTTCGCTTTCCCAATTTGAAATTTGGTAACTTTGTTTGACACCTTTCCTCGGATAAAGTTAAGATCCTAAAGTACTTATTTAAACTCAAAAAACCTACGTTGAGGTTTTACTTCTGTACTGTCATCATTAGAGTTATGCCAGAGTTGCTTGGGAATTTACAATTTGCAGTATCCGCCGCTGGGTGACAGCAGTAAGAAACATTTGTCACCACGTATATACACCATATCTATCCAATGACTAAGAATTGAAGCGTCAATCTTGAGTGTCATTCATTTATTGAAGATTGATGATAAGCAACAGCGTCATCATAGTGGATACACTATGAGTACTGCGATCACTAATCCGGTTGCCCAGCGATGTGATTATGGGTATTACGTCCTAATGCGTCCATACGCAAAGTTAATTAGAGATACCTATATCCATGACTGCATTAGACTGATAATCAGGGATCGGTTGCCGATTTTTTTCTCCATATAAAAGAACGGTTCTAATTTAATTACTTTTCGTTCTTCGATATCTAAATTCTTTGTAAATGGAGTAATTAAAAAAACCTATGACTGTTATTTATTAATATTTTCTTCGGTTACCGCGAGGATTACTCATGAAATAAAACTATGAAAACGGATAAACTCGCGTCGACGTTTCGAACACTTTACAGGGTTCGTGGTCTGCGGATGACTGACAATGGAGGAAATTTGATAGATCTACCTCCATCAAAATAAGAAAGATAAGTACAAAACTACCCACCAAAGAAAAATTACTAAACCACAGACAATAAATTTTAAGGGTGGATGTACATACAAAATTTGCAAATTAAGCTAGTTATTCATTACAAATATTTTCAGAATGAAGACAAGAGACAAAATAAATAATCTACGCCGGTTCTATCCCTACGCTACTGCCTGAGAAGTATTTCCTTCCTTTGTATGATTGTATTGTTAGGAAGGTATCCCAAAATTGGGACCGGCAAGAAACTCAGCAGGACAACTCTTTTCAAAAAACTCTCGACGCGAGTTTATCCGTTTTCATAGTTTTATTTCATGTTATTTATTACTTTAAAATATTGAGTAGTACATAAAGATTGTAAAACATTTAAAAATATTGAGCAATATCGAGGTTTTCTTTAAAAAACCGGTACCAGCATAATGAGTTCACAGCCCTTCTAATATTAAAGTGCGCACGAGTTTTTTGAGCTATTTTCAGAAAAATGTTGTTTTTACATACAAGTCTGGCTATTAAATGAATACACAAACTTCCGATTACGTATGCGATTTCACTCTGTACAAGTTTAAATTTCGCAACAACACTTGGGTCACGTTTGTAATTTGCGCACTCCCTTGCAGGTGACACGTGCTGTCGAGAGAATATAATAGGACCGGGTCCCTAAAGCTATCTACACACTAGAGCGTTATGTGAGCGTTAGTTGTCCGCCGACAGAATAGATGTATAATATCAAGAATCACTATCGCGTCCATTGTCTTACGAAAGTTAGTGACAAAAACTATAATAAGTATACATTGTTTACGTATATTTTTGTCACAATTATTGTCAATGTACAAACTATGATTCACACACAATTTTGTATTGTTTGTGATACGTAAAAATACGACTTTTTTACCGCCGAAGAACAGAATTTTTCTTTGTTACACAAAAATTGTAACGAATTTTTTTTTACGGCCTTTAACGTTATTTCTTTTGCAATCGACCCGTTTCCCCAGCTCAACACAATATATGCGCAACGACAGCGGCTATAATCGAGCATCAATATCACTCCCCGGCCTATAGCAAACATTAAATATTGTATATTTCTATCGTTTGTCTCTGTCACTTTATGGAAGGCGTAATCGGAGTGATAGAGATAGCTTGCATTTTACTATTTTCTATGCTCACGGTTAGCTTACAGAATGGGGTGAGATCCTGTAGGCTTCCCTCAAATAAATAGAGATATTTTTTTCACGCAACAACTTCGCCGTGTTTCTAAGGTACTGATCATTACGGGTTCCGTATTTTATTATGTAGCGACTTCGCTGGACGCTAGTTGGACACCGACGTTCGAATGACGCTAGTGTGGGCTTAGCCTTAGGTCACATATTCAGTATATCTGTAAAGGAGAAACGTTTTCCGTTAGAAATATAGGGGCGTTTGTGGGTGTAATTGAAAATGTGTAACACTTGTATCACGCACACTACTTGCCATGCATAGAATCACGTTTATGAACGTCGGAAGTAATTAATTTTACATTATGAGTAATAATACAATGCTCTAAAAGGAAAAGAGAATTTTATCCAATACGGTAATGTAATTTAAGGCTTCATTAAGAGTCCGGTAACGATATTTAATTGAAAGTCTATATATAGTATGAATTGAACTCTTGGTATTATCCAAAAACTTAGACACCTTGTTTTGGGAGGAGGTTATAAATTACAGTATTCATACAATACTGTAATTAGATTTATCTATGTATTTTTTATGCCACGTGCTAATGTAATTAAATTTATACTACGTTAATGATATTATATTTGAATGATGCATGAAACGAAGCTTATTTTTGCGTTATTATTTTTGTTAAACATATTTTACTCGTATCCTTATTTATCTACTAAACTTTGGTCTTTTTCTTGAGTTTTCTCCAGCTAAATATACATAGGTACCTATTATATTAGAAAAATGTATATAAAAATGAAAAAAAGTTTTTGACTTATTCGTTAGACGACTTATTTTCCAATACACACAGTCATATGGTCAACATACTTCTTTCATTATTTTGATGAACATATTCGTAAAAAAATGTTACTGGACTCTAGTGCTATTATAGCACGAATTTCACTTCAACGATACAATACTTATAGAGGTTTATGAATATAGGTTACATTACGTATATTTATGTTTACTATAAAGTGCGTATTTTTGCTGCTGTGGGTATTATTGAAAAACAGTTGAAAATAGAGTCTGGCTAACGAAAGCTGAGAATGAGAAATGGCGGCAAATTAATAAAATATAGAGTATGATATCACTGGGTTGCACCCCGAAAATCAGTCTTGATACTTGTAATATATTTAAAACTTAAAATTATTTTGTTAAATTACCTGTATTTATTACAATCCAAATTAATATATTATATATATGTACATAAGGTAGCTGTTCCATGCAACTTTGTCTGCATGACACAATGCAATATGATGTAGGTATTGTAGGTACCTACTACTCTAAATGATGACCCATGTTATTAAATGGATCCCATATCAAATTTTAAGCAAATCTGTTTAGTTATTTCATAGATTTGACAGCACCAAGTTCGTTTTAACTTTTTACATACATATTATGTACCTATTTTGTGGTTAGTTTTAACTTTTTACATACATATGTATGTATGTAAAAAGTTAAAACTAGCTTGGTAATGTGTCGAACCTATGATATAACTTGAAAATAACTAAACAGATTGGCTTAAAATTTGATATGTTTTTCAGCTTTTCATATCATTATAGTCTTTATACCATAATATGGCCGAAAAACAGAGTGATTTTCACACTTGGATATAACACTATTATACTGGATTATTTTTTCATCAGTACAAATACTCTAGGGGGTGTATAAGTAAGTCATAATGAACAACTTTTACTATGGGGCCGAAGCTGAAATCGCGAAAAAAAAAATCAGCTGTTCCATAGAAATTGTCGACTCATGGTCGTCTGAAATGTATGAAACAGCTGATTTTTTTTTCGCGATTTCAGGTTCGGCCCCATAGTAAAAGTTGTTCATTTTGACTTACTTATACACCTCCTAGAGTATTTGTACTGGTGAAAAAATAACCTTGTATGTCTATACATAGGTATAGGTAATATTAGTAACGATTTGTAAATTGTATCATCGCAGAATGGGTGTAATCATGATTAAAATTACCTATAAAACTGTCCATTACGACACAAGTGCGAAAAACGTGAAATTCTAAACGAGTGGCGATTTTTTAAAACACGACCGATAGGTCGTTTTTTAAATCGACACAAGTTACGAATTTCGTTATTGCACGTGTCTCGTAAGACGTTTTTTAGTACAGATGGCCCTCCGAAGATTTGAACCTGACTTAAAATTGACCCACTTCTCACACTAGAGCCTAAAAAATGCACCATCTGTACTAAAAAAATATAATTCTGCCGGTGTGTGTATTTTTAATAAATAGGAAACGAAATATTTATATTTTTTATTCAGAATAATTAAAGTCAGACTTAAAAAACTCATACAATGATTCATATTAATTATTCATACTATTTGTGCCATAACACATAAGTCACATAATAAACTCATCTAATGCAGTTTTTATGACATTGTCTCATTCGCTGTACTTATCTTCCACATGAATGACATGGTCAGTCATTGATTTCCAATCTGAGGCAGTTATACTCGCGAACTTTTTTCTTTCTTCTCCAACTAGCATAACTTTTCTACCGTATTTTTGACAGCGTTAACTCCTTCAACCTCTCCCAGACTTTCTGGTAAAAAAAACAAATGACCATTTTAAATCAACCTAACATAAATACAAACTTAAATCTATTATAGTCGATAGTATATTAGATAATGAGTACAAGAAAATTTATTGAATAAAGGTAAGTATCAAAATGGTACTTCGTACTAACCTAGGAACACCGATATCGTGTGTAAACACTCATGTTTTTCCTTTTAAGCGATGATTTTCTCCTCTTGTTTTTCTTTATATTTACTTATTATAGTACGCAGCAGCTTACGAACATTACTTTTCATAGTATTTTTCATCATAAACACCTTAAAACGTTGAAATTGTGGAAAGCGAGCAATGGGTGTCAAGTCGAACGAAAGACAGAACATGACGTTTGACAATTCAGCTTGTGATGCCATATGAAAAGTTCCGTAAAAAACTCATTCTCAGCTTTCGTTAGCCAGACTCTAAAAGCTCTTCACACTAAAATATTCTACCTATAACAGCTATTTTAAATGGTCACTGCGTTTCCAATTATTTATTTTTTATTCGGGCGCAATATTCCTGTCGCTTCTACAAATAAAACTGAATCATTGATTCACGAGGCTTTCTCTTTGATTACAGAATAAACGCGTAAATAGAAATCGGCCCGTAGTTTATTTAGGTATACCTATATCGGTTTCTAGGGATGTTTCGTGTTTGTGAAATTAACGAAACGACGTTTTTAGTTTAGAAAACCAAACTACAAAATATTTTTGATTGATATTGTTATTGAAGTAACTTCAGGCATATTTGATTACTGTTTTTTTTTCAGTTATTTACTTGCTGCGGGGAAATCGGGCATATTATGATACAAAATTTATCAAGTAGTTGAGAACCTATATTTTTTGACTTGTGTTAAGTATTCAATACTAAACATATAATTACTACGTACCTACTTATTGGATAACGATGTATGTTATTTTTTAGTTTTTTACATCAGAATTTCGTCATTAACCATCATAATTCTTATATTCTTAATTCTTATATCTTGACATTCTAACATAATATTTTTAATTTTTATCCTATTACAATATCCAAATTTTTTGACATCATTGTATATTGTATAAAACTTATTACATTGTATAGAATACCTCTTGTCCTCTAAGTACCTATCTAATGAATTCTGTATACTTACCTAATATTTTACATTTCAACTTCACATTTAATGTTTTTTTTATGTTTTATTGAATTAATTATTTATTGTTGCATGATAGTATATAAGAAATGAAATGTCAATTAGCACGTAAGGTTTAACTGTTAGTGCTAATTGTAAGAAAAATAAATGAATTGAATTGAAAAATAAATGTATTGAATAATTAAATCAATTTTTTAAGCTTACTTTCGTACACATTGTTGTGTGACCCAATTTTTGGCTGTCAAATGATTACATTGATTTTAAAGTTACTAAACAAATAACTACATCCAAATACAATGTAAACAAAGTATCACAACCAAAAAGTATCGGCTTCAACTTGACGGAAATATAAATTATTGAAATCACATTTCACCGGAGAAGTTATAACGAAAACAAAGCCTTCGTATTTTAAAAAGTTCCGCTTTTCCGAATACTATTTTCGCGTTTCCAAATTGTTATCTGCAGAGGAAATATCCGCGAAGCCGCCACCCGCAGATATGCCCGGGAAATCTTCATGTCATTTTATTCCCGTATTTTCGAAGTAGTTTAAAATAAACCGAACGTGTTGGAAACTTTAAATGGAGAATTACACAGAAATTGCTAATATTGACGTGTACAAGAAGAGAAACACTTAAATTCAATTGATAAATATAGTTAAACGGTTGAGTCTAAGCGTTTAAATTGTATTACAGGTGTTAATAAATGGAAATATATATATTATGTTATTGTGTATATATATATAATGGATGACATGCTACATAACAGTAAATAGGTACAGTAAAAGTTGAGTTAACTAGTCGTACGATCATTGCACTCTTCAATTCTCTTCTCTTTTCTTTCCGCCAGTTTACAGTAACACTCACTTTGAATAAAAAGCAAGGGTTCTGACCTGACCCAATTGCCTAGTGTGCTGCATTTGACATCTCACGATTTACACTTGATATCAACGAAAATAGTTAGGTACTCTAAGGGGTCTTAAAAAGATTTAAATATATAATAATTCAAGTTAATTATACTTGTATTACACTTTATTGTTTGTGACTGAAACAAATCAATTAAATGATTTTATTGCAAGCTTGAAGCTAGAATCATTGTAATTACTAGAATTCTGGGCAAGTTTTTTTTAGGGCTTATTTTGATAGGTAATCTTTACTATAATATTATAAATACGAAAGCAACTCTTCCTGTCTCCCAGTTACGTCTTCATACTAAAACCGCTGGACCTATTTTGTTGAAATTTTGTATGGAGATAATTTGACACCCGAGAAAGGACATAGAATAAGTAGGTTAATTTTGGTTCTGAATTTGTATGGAAAGAACCGGGAATCTCCGGTTCCGGTACTGTATTTGTATAAAAAGCCAGTACCGGCCGCCCACAGTTTTTGTCGTGAAAATTGCCCGTGTGCAGACTATGTATGTTGCGGTGCAACTAGTTAATTATAAGTGCAAGTATCTTATGCGAAGTGACTAAAATCTAAAGACTGATCTAGTTATCATATCAATCCACTCGATTTTCCGAGATGTCCAGTCATGTCTGACACCAATTATCGAGTTTCTCGTTCGTTGCGTTCACGTCAGTTCGGTTGCCAGTACTAATTGGAATAATTAAAAGTGGAAAGTTGACCTTTAGTTGTTTTGCTTCAAAATGATACATCTTTCAATGGGATTGGTGAGATCTTAACCTTAATAATAAAAGCAGAAAAATATTATTTATGCAATGGCCGTCGAAATAAATAGAAATCTTATTTTGATATTAATATTAACTCAATAATTCAAATCTTGACAAGCCTCTAATTGTCTTCTCAATGCACTAAAATCAATATCGCTGTCATGTGTTTATGAAGTTTCACGTTGGATATAGTCAACTCGAGTTTCCAAACTAATTCGAAAATAAAAGTGACGACGACGGTTCAGTTAATTTGTTTTAATATAAAATACCATGTAAGAGAATTTCGAATGCACAATTTATTTGAATAAATGCGAATCTCTTATTCAACCATAACATTAATCAATCTACAGGGTGTAATCGATAAGTGTGTACAGGCCATAATTCCGTAAATATGAGAGATATCAGAAAACTTTTAAGTGATATCGAAAGTACGTTACCCAACGAGTAAAATTTTACTAATAAGTTTTTCTAAATAGATGAAGTAATATTAAAAATACTAAGTTAAAACGCTCCCATACATTTAGTATGACGACTTACAGCCTTAAAGAATGTCGGGTGTCGTAAGAGATAAAACTGTTAGAGATTCGTTATTTGTACGAATACAATGTAATAAAATAATAATACTACCGTTTATGAAATAATTAATCTAACATTTATTCTTAAATGAAAAGTTTGTTATCTTTGAATGAACGGTTATCAATTAAATGTATGGAAGGGTTTGAAGTAAATATTTGGGTTATTTCTGATTTTATTTCAAAAAAGTTATTAGTGTAATTTTACTCGTTGGGTAACGTACTTTCGATATCAGTTAAAAATTTTCTGATATCTCTCATATTTACAGAATCATGGCCTGTAAACACTTATCGATTACACCCTGTATAATTTCTGTTATTATGCTGGTGGCAGGACCTCGTGCAGGGTCCGCCTGGATAGGTACCACCGTCTTACCCGTTAATCTGCCGCTAAATAGCAGTGTTTGCACTGCTGTGTTTCGGTTTGGGGGTACGATGTAATTAGTGATAGAGGCAATCCATCTAAGTCCTCAGGGTAGGCAGCACATAGGCGATTTTTTGGTCACTATGTCCATGGGCCTTAGTTCCTGCTTTCCATCAGGTGGGCTGAGAGCTCAAAAAAGTTATCTAACTACGTCACATGAAAAAAATATCAAATCAAAAGCGATGTGACGCAATCAAGCCTGACACCGATTATCAAGGCTTACGTTTGTTGCGTTCTCGTCAACCGTATTTACTGAACTAATTGTCATTGATACATAAACGAGGAAAGGGTTTAAGTTCCCTAACAATATATTTTTTATTGTCGTGGTACTGGCATTCTTGACCAGTCCGTCAGACAAAGCCGTATTCATGTTAATGTAAGTACTATCATTTCATATTTCATCATCACCAACCTATCGCCTCGACTAGGCATAGGCCTCTCCTACATATTAATATTACCTAGTGCCTATACCCTTGGACGTATTAAGAGGTAAATACCCAATTGGCCATAAACACCACGCAGGGCAAGCGGATAGGCGATCGCAATAGTGTGTCCACTATGCTGATGCTGCTGCCCATCAATTATCAATAAATTAATGGTCTATGACACTTCAATCCCTGAGTCGACAAATATTTGTCATTCATTATACAGCTGACTCGGTTGGGCAGAGGCGTTCAGGAAGCTACGACACATCTTTTAGTTCAATGTTCCGCAGTGTTTGAAGACGAAAGTCTTTGATGAAACGTGGTTGCTTACAATGGGCATTAAAGAAGGCTCAAAGTCACCCAAAGGGCACTGGAGAGGACTATGCTAGGAGTCTCAGTCTTGGAGAACCAAAGTAACCGATGTAGCTCTCCGAATCGCTAAACTGAAGTGGCAGTGGGCGGAGCACATTACGCGTAGAACCGATGGCCGTTGGGGCGGGAAGGTTCTCGAGTGGCAGCCACGTACCCGAAGGCGAAGCGTAGGTAGGCTTCCCAAGGTGGACTCATGACCTGGTGAAGGTCGCAGGAATCCGCTGGATGCGGGTGGCACAGAGTCGGTCATTCTGGCAATCTTTAGGGGAGGCCTATGTTCAGCAGTGGACGTCTTTCGGCTAATGTGATGATGATTATTATTATTATTTAGCTAATCAAAAGTACCTATTTATCACATTTCAAAAATAACGTCTACGTTTCCCTCTTGACTTACTAGATTAACTATCTGCAAAGTGATGTAGTCATGTCTGAGACGGATTTATTGAGTTTCACGTTGCACTCTCGTCAACTCGGTTGCCGGAGCTAATTGGAATAGATTAAAGAGCGTGGGTTCAGTTTTCGAGAAGATGAATGTACACTCTCGCTTGAATAGAGGATTCTAGCAAATTTCCTTGGAAAATAAGACATGTTATAAGCGTTTTAAAGGTACTAACTAAAACAATAAGTAATTGGTTGATTTGTATACAACATTCGTAGTAGTTAGTAATATCTACTACAAACTTTTCCCTAACCGGTTAAATAAATGGGTTATGCAAATTAAGATATTTTTAATATTTTCCCTTCCAAATTTAGCCTCTCGTGGCAAGTCATTTCCCTGCATAAACATAATAAAGGTGGACGTAAAAAATGATCCTAATAAACGTCAGC
The DNA here is from genome assembly GCA_025490895.1 of Thaumatotibia leucotreta. NCBI lineage: Eukaryota > Metazoa > Arthropoda > Insecta > Lepidoptera > Tortricidae > Thaumatotibia > Thaumatotibia leucotreta. Next base: position 15,576 of record JALPQI010009893.1, on the reverse strand, counting down.
ACGCCCACAATTTTAACAAAATTTATCAAACTGTCAGAATTCTCAAGTTTGCTTAGTTCCGCATTGCTGTATTAATCGTTTTTAAGGTAAAATATTATACTTCAAAGTTCTGTAGCAAATCAACACTAGAAATGAATAACTTTACTAATTATTTGTGTATTGCATTATCAACAAATCTATCTTTGACGAAATATTACCATTAAGGTTAGTATGCTGCTAGAAAAATAATGCTGAGCTTAGTTCCTCATCTTACTTGGGCCGTTTTCAGTAATATGGACTGGTGTTATGGAAATGTACACTCGGCAGGGCGGCTGTCCCAAATCAAAGCCTAGTAAGTGTATTTAGCGAAATTTTACAGGAGAGGCAAATAAACATTTTGTTAAAAAAAAACAGTAGCAGAGACCTTTATCTCACAAGACTTTGTCTTATATAAAGAAGTATAACTTGCTTTATAAGACAAACTATTGAAACTTAATATATGTATCTTTTTAGAGCTTTTATGTGCCTTACTAACAACTGATTACAAAAAAATAGTAGAAATGTTATGTCAATTAGAAAACTGAAACCTAGCAAGTGGTACAAAAATGGTAAATTTTACTGCTTGTAAGCAGTAAACTCTTAAAATGTCAAATATAAAATCAAGCAAATGCTTACTTTGAAATCCGGATTAGGATTACCATTTCAGTAAGGTAAAGGTAAAATTGTAGTATAGTGCATTGGGGTAATTTCAAACTACAGAAATTCTGCTCGGGTAATTTCGGAATGAATCTTTATTATGATAAAAATAACGGTGTGTTTTATGGTAATTTCAAATAAGACGACTTATGAAATGACTGCAAAGCACCCTATTTAATTGCAATCTAGGGGATTTCAATGATTTTGAAATTACTGACTACCAGTCCTTTCCCGCAGAGCTTCGCTGCAAAGTACGTGCTAACAATTTACTACACGTTGAAACTTCCCAAAAACATCATTCTAAGCCGATAAATGTCCACTGCTGGACATAGGCCTCCCCCAGTAGGGTCATTGCCATATCGAGTCATTTTATTTAAATTTGTCTCGCACTTGTTTTTTGTTTTTGTAACTTTTAATATGATTTCCACTCAGTATCTCGAGCTCTTTCGATTCTGGTAGGAGAAAATTTTGGTATCATCTTCTGCTACGAGAGTATGCATGTGCAATAATTGTGCATACCATTCGAATATCACGAGTATAAACAGTACTACACACGCGGCTATCGGCTTACCAGCGAAAATAAACGTGAGGAAACCTGCAGACACCTGCGAAGAAATTCCAGTGTGTATGTGAAGTCCCCAAAAAGTACTGGACCAGCGTCCGGACCACGCAAAATAGGCACGTTTGATGTCGAGTTGTGGAAAAAAATGACAAACACAATATAATAGCAACAAGGCCAACTAGTATTGACATTATTTGATTTGTTTTATCAATACCTTCGTCGCAATTTGAAGCTTCTGATAATTTGTCCAGGGTTCTTTCATAGAGAGACAACGGACAATACCGACAAATAATGCACGACCGTAATGATAGTGACGTTATGAATTATCGAAGATCCAATTTTGTTTATTATCAAATAGTACAATTTTTTGGTCGGTTCTTTGTCGGTTAACAACCAGACGCCCTATACCAATCGTCAGTAGAAACTAAAATAATTGTAAACAAAGCCTAAGTAATTGCATAATTCCATAATCGCGCACTTTTAGAACACAATCTTGGTCTCGTCACCAACTTAAAACCTTAAGCCTTGAGTTCACATACGCTTTTAGTTAAAATCATTAATATTTTGGCCACTTTGATGACGCTGCTGCCCGTCATCGATCGTCGAAAAATAAATGGTCTATATCAATTCAATTCCTCAGTCGACTCTTACGACACCCGCGGGGCGGTGACAAAAACCGCAGGCAGGGAGCGCGGGATCGGCGACCATTAGAACGCATACTTCACTCATTACTGACTTGATAGGTTTTATTTATTGTTATATTTGAATTCCTTGTACGACCCGTCGGCAATTATTAAAATCAAAAACCTAGTAAGGGACGATTTCCATATTCAAAAACCTAGTGTGCTCCATTTACAAACTCGAAAACCTAGTATAACATGCAGTTGCCAGGTTTTTGGACTTGAAAATGTTACTTACTAGGATTTTGAATATGTTGGTGGCATGTAAGAAATGCCCTTGCTAGGTTTGGTGGGTCTCGTAACTTTGATTCTAATTGAGATAGAAATACAGGTGTTTTTGCATTAGACGCAGCTCAGCATTTGGGGCAGATACATTAAAAAAACGTATTTTGACAAAAAATGTCCCTTGCTAGGTTTTGATTTGGGACAGCCGAGGGTCTAAAAACGGTTGGTTACGAATTATTGTTAATGAATTGATGATGAATTATGACTGTGGGACTAGGTTGATTTGTGTAAGATGTCCCAAGATATTTATTTATTTAATTATAACTAACGTGAGACTCAAATATATTTAAATATTTATCAAACGGGTTACTCACGTAATTTAAGTCGATAATTGCTCGACATGTTTCGATCCATTTAGAGAATCCTCATCATGGATTACCCGCGACCAAAGCCCGACGTGTACTGCGGGCTTGCGCTCTGCTAGAGCGGGTCCTGGGCCTCGACTTTGACTAACCCGTTTGAAAAATATTTAAATATGAATTGATGATGTTTTTAAATCAAATTTTAACTTGATCTCACTCAAGTGCCTGTGTCATAGGAAACTGGGCACCACTAATGAATTTCAACAGCAGTCTACGCCGAATAATAGCCTGTCAGCGCCGTATTGTCTAGAGTATAATGGTCATTTTTCATCCCCTGCCCTTGAACGCAAAACTGTAATCAGAGGAGGAATCATTAATCAACCGCTATCTCTTTCAGTATAAAAACTAAAAGGCGCCCAGTCCCAGTATGAAAGGGGAAAGATTACGATTTTTATGGCCTTAAAAGAGGATAATCTGAAGCTACGTTTTACGAGCATCGCGATATTTTTACCTATTTACCGTTTTGTTTGCTTTTATTCAAGTACCTACTTACAGTCAAAAAGGAATAAGTTTTTTAAGATAAAGTACACTCAAATAATTGCCAAGTAAGATTTGCTATAGTTTCGAAATTGATTGAACAGGATTTTCCCAAACACACATATTGTCACCACCATACCAAAGTTATGGGCACTATTGCCCTAATGCGAGTACCTAGCCCTAGGCTAAAATATTTATCAAAATTCTATTAAAGCTCCCTTGACTTGGCTCGTAAAGGAGATGTTCCCTAGAGTATTAAAAGAAACATTACGTCGGTATTGTCACGCACGATGGTACCTAGGTACTTACTGTTAAAATTAGCTTAAACAAAATGGATAACAAGTAATATCTATTTTTGAAAATCATTCGATATGGGTCAAACAGGTATATTTATTAAAAATAGTATGTATAGCTACTCGCACAACAATCATTAGTACAATGTAACGTAATAGGATTATTAAATTTACATTATTAATAATTATAGTAACGCTATTTAAATCAACAATTTATAACCAACAATTATGTTGCACGAGCTATTGAATTACGAGCATTACTAAATACGGCATTGGTACCTAGACCATATGACGAAAATACTGTTACGTTCGTGGGGTGGGTTTTCTATAGAAAATGTATAAATAAGCCACTAATTAAAACTGAGACTTTAATTATTAATTAAAAGAACAAACACCAAACTAAAACACTAATCACACAATTAACACGTCACACTGATTCACTTTTACACTCTCAAACTCGCCGATAGAATCGCAGTCTTCGCTCTTGCTTGATGTTATCTCTTCGCTGTCTCGATAGAAACTACTCCCGGCCGGGTCATGCTGTGTATTTATACCAGCCACTCAAATCTACAAAGTACGAGAAGATTCGACTCTAGAAAGTTCCCGAGTTAGGTGCGCGAACATTCTAGAGTATCGCTGTCTCTTTCTACAGGTTTCTCTTTCACACCCGTCCAGAATGTTCTCTCTATAGCTGTCTCGTTCACATCTTTCCAGAACATTCTTTCGTGCTGTCTCTATCTAATAGTGCTTTCTCTTTCACTCCTATGGGAAATTTAGCTATATACCGATTTGTACTTGAGAGGCTCAAAAGGGGTCCTGAAAACGCCTGAAAACGGGTTTTCAGGTTATTGCGCCATCCGATAGAGGGTATCCTGAAACGGCCTGAAAACATGTTTCAGGCGCCTGAAAACGACGGTATCTGGGGTAAATATTTGATTTTGTAGTATGTGAAAGAGGACCTTCTGAAACGGCCTGAAAACGCATTTAAGCCTGCTGAAAACGCTTCTAACGTGTCTAAAATCATATTTGTAGTTTTTATCATGCCATCGGCGTAACACTACCCCCTCCTAAGACATGCTCGTCCCGAGCATCATTATTTCCGTGGTATTTAGCGAGCCGGTCAACGTGAACAATCTTGCATGGGCTTCGTAAATTCCTCCGTATCCGATACGTAACGTCATTGATCTTCGTAACCACTGTACGAGCTGCCATCCATGGTTTACCGTTGGATACTTTTTCCACAACTACACATCGACGCCCTCCCTGACTTGCTGCTCCTGGTAAACGCACTGGGACTCGAACCTGTGCCTTTGGTAGGAGAGCAGGTCTTCTAGAGCAGTAAACATTCCCACTAATTCTTCCTTCCATTGGAACCTCATCAAATCTAGTTTTCAGGACTCCAACTTCCATGTCAATTTTATAACCATGGCACCTCATAAAATCTAGTCCAATAATACAGTCATCAATTATGTCGGCAACAATCACTTTGTGCCGATAAATGTGCTTGCCAATTCTTAAATCCACTCCTGTCTCTCCCTTGATGGGAATATACTGGCCAGTGGCTGTAAGCAGCTGTAGATGCGTCGGCTGGACTACATGACCTCGAGTCAGGTGTTTCAGAAGCCAATGATTAATCACCGTCCGAGAAGCTCCGGTGTCGATAGTAAGGTTACATGGTATTCCACCAATTTCTCCCTTGACGACCAGACTATTCCCGTCGTTGGCTTGTGAGATAACTACTGGGACATTTTGACCTCCAGCCAGCACTCGTCCCTTAGTCCTGGCTCTTACTCGTTTCCCTGCTGCGGCTCTGGTCGTACAGAGCCCTTATTCCTGGTCACAGGGGATTCATCTCGTTCTCTCCTGCTGCTTCTTTTCGGGCAACTAGTTTGTATATGGCCAAGTTCTCCACAATGGTAACATCGTGGCCCAAACTTCCGATGAGGTGCAATGCTTCTTTTCGGGCAACTAGTTTGTATATGGCCACGTTCTCCACAATGGTAACATCGTGGCCCAAACTTCCGATGAGGTGCAATCTTTCTTTTCGGGCAACTAGTTTGTATATGGCCACGTTCTCCACAATGGTAACATCGTGGCCCAAACTCCCGATGAGGTGCAATCGGCTCCCTTGCAGATACCTCACGTAGCTAATACGATCTTGATGGATCTTGGCGTACAGCTTCTACTTCTAGGGCATGAGCTACGGCATCCTTAAGGCTTTCGTGGTGCCCTAGTCGTACTGTCGCCCTTACTTCCAAATCCCGGATTCCATCAACAAATGCCTGCACCAGCATGGTTTTTATTAAAGAGTCAGCTGAACGTTGGTATGCCTTTCTGACCAGCTTTTCAATTTCCAGGGCCCATTGTTGCAATGTCTCATTACGTCCCTGCGTTCTGTCTTTCAGCTGAGCTCGGTAGACATGTTCTAGATGACTGTCTCCGTAACGGGCTTCTAATGCTTCTAGAAGCCGGTCATAAGTTTGTTCTTTTCCAAGAGCTTCTAGAATTGTAAGAGCCTCGTCACGAAGTGCCAGCGTCAGAGCCGTCATCGCTTGCTCCTTACTCCAACCGTTTGCTTTGGACACTGACTCGAACTGTAGCTTGTACGCCGCCCACGAAGATGTTCCATCAAAAGGAGGTGCCTTAAATTTTCCACCTCCCGGCACAGATATCTCAGGTGCGCAGGTACTGATGCCACTAGCTACTTTTAATTCAAGCTTCTGGAGGCGACGCTCAACCGCTTCCTCTACAACATGAATCTTGTTCTCCATGTCACTGAGCTTCCCTTGGACTTCGTACATTTCTTGCTTCCATTCAGTAGCAGCCTTGTGCAACTCTTGAAGAATCAACTTCGACTGTTCTTCTTGTTTCCGCGACTGTTCTTCTTGTTTGCGCGACTGTTCATCTTGTTTGCGCGACTGTTCATCTTGTTTGCGCGACTGTTCATCTTGTTTGCGCGACTGTTCATCTTGTTTGCGCGACTGCTCCTTCAGGAGAATCAGAATAGTTCTGAGGTCTACGTCTTGAGTACTCTTAGCCTGCAAACCAGACGGACCGGGCTTGGATGCAGTATCCTCACATGCTGGAGGCTCTTCACGTACTGCAATATCCTCCCGCGCTGCAGGTTCCTCACGTGCAGCTTGGCTCCGGGTCACAACTCCTTTTGGCTCGGTCTCGTTGTCACGTGGCGTTATACCCATTTTCTATCCCGCTTCTGACACCAAATGTTACGTTCGTGGGGTGGGTTTTCTATAGAAAATGTATAAATAAGCCACTAATTAAAACTGAGACTTTAATTATTAATTAAAAGAACAAACACCAAACTAAAACACTAATCACACAATTAACACGTCACACTGATTCACTTTTACACTCTCAAACTCGCCGATAGAATCGCAGTCTTCGCTCTTGCTTGATGTTATCTTTTCGCTGTCTCGATAGAAACTACTCCCGGCCGGGTCATGCTGTGTATTTATACCAGCCACTCAAATCTACAAAGTACGAGAAGATTCGACTCTAGAAAGTTCCCGAGTTAGGTGCGCGAACATTCTAGAGTATCGCTGTCTCTTTCTACAGGTTTCTCTTTCACACCCGTCCAGAATGTTCTCTCTATAGCTGTCTCGTTCACATCTTTCCAGAACATTCTTTCGTGCTGTCTCTATCTAATAGTGCTTTCTCTTTCACTCCTATGGGAAATTTAGCTATATACCGATTTGTACTTGAGAGGCTCAAAAGGGGTCCTGAAAACGCCTGAAAACGGGTTTTCAGGTTATTGCGCCATCCGATAGAGGGTATCCTGAAACGGCCTGAAAACATGTTTCAGGCGCCTGAAAACGACGGTATCTGGGGTAAATATTTGATTTTGTAGTATGTGAAAGAGGACCTTCTGAAACGGCCTGAAAACGCATTTAAGCCTGCTGAAAACGCTTCTAACGTGTCTAAAATCATATTTGTAGTTTTTATCATGCCATCGGCGTAACAATACTATACATTTGTGAGTTGGAACAACTGAGTTTATTATACCAAATTTCTTAACCGTGGTAGTACAAAATACAAATTCAACTGTAAAATTTTAACCTAACATAACGATATTCAAAGTTACATTCCACATTTCACTGATATTACGTACATATAGGTTAGGTTATTATTTTACATATTTATATTAGTGACACTATGAGTCACGATGTAATATAAGTTATAACCCAGTCTCTTAATAAGATACCCCAAAACAGTCTAGATATTTTGTATTTGAGGACTGGATCCTTTCCTTTTTAACTACATACATCCACTTGTTCCTACAAAATGTGTATCTAAAGAAACCGCTCATAAACATGGAATGAAATCTTATTTATTACCTACATTACATTAAAATTAAATGTACTGGGATGTATGTTTAAGCAATTATTGACCTTCGCATTTTACCTAAGTACAATCTGAAAAATTGTAGCGGTCAAAAAAGCCAGTTGGTCCTATTAATATACCTATCCATTGATAAATTCTATATTTACCGATATTGAATTCGAGTGCGTTAATTTTGGGCCAGAATTTCAAAGACCTGCTCGATGAAAAACATGAAAATACTCTTTTCGCCGCCCTCCATTTGTGGCACCTGAATCTAATATTTATGTTATACATCAAAGCCAGTTTCGTATTGCGAACACTGATATGTGTATGTATAGGTACCTATATATAGTTGTTTCACTGAAGAAAAGATTTTGCTATGTGCGATACGAATAATTCTTAAAATATTATGTAACTCTACTGTCTTTCTATACAAAGCTACGAAATTGACTTCGCAAACGTACTCGTATAATGTGCTATTTTATGAATAATGTAATAATTAATACTGCAAGTAAATTATAAGGGATTTTACAATTAAACACGATGCAAATATTTAAAGTATGTAAGTATAATGTTCGGGCCCATTGCAAACATTTTGAAAAGTGAGTCGGTACTCAAGTACTTACACTTACACACACTTACACAATTTACATATGCGGTGTGCTATGTAACACATACATATTTTTCTAGTCAAAACTTAAAAAGTATACTCAAGATGTTCTTTATTAATGTAATAAAGTTATTATTGGCTTAATCAAGCAATACCCCTTGAACTGCTTTTGATCCTTCTCAAAGTTTTTCGGTGTTCTGATCACGCGAATTCTGTTTTCACGATTCCTTGGGGTAAGGTTGCATTTACCCGGATAAAAGGTGTTTCGTGTCCTTTCCTGCAATGCCTTTATTCATGCCTACCACTGGTCGTTTTTACTTTACTGTGGAAATTCCCGTTCATCGTGAAATTGTCCTTGTGGCGACGGCAGTAAGAATATGTTTGTCACCACCCCAACTCTTCCCATGGATGTTGTAAGAGTTATTGACTAAGAGATATTAAGTGTCACTAACCATTCGTTAGAATTCATTATCATCATCTCAGCCATAAGACGTCCACTGCTGACCATAGGCCTCCCCTCTGGATGTACCGGTTAGATGCGACCTGCATCCAGCGTGTCCCGGGTACCTTCATAAGATCGTCTGTCCATCTTGTGGGTGGAGTGTTACGCTGCGTTTGCCTAGCCGTGGTCTCCACTCGAGCACTTTTCGACCCCATCGACCATCTGCTCTGCGTGCAATGTGGCCTGCCCATTGCCACTTCAGCTTGCCAATCCAGAGGGCTATATCAGTAACTTTAGTTCGCCTACGGATCTCCTCGTCATTTAACACTTTGTGTAAAATATTATTTATTTATTTATTCAAGATTGATGATAGGCAGCAACATCATCATATTAATCATAGTAGAGTTAACACACTACTGCGATCGCCAACCCGCTTGCCCAGCGTGGCGATTTTGGGCAAAGTCAAAGTCAAAGTCAAATAATTCTTTATTCAAATTGGAATAGCAACAAACTCTTTTGAATCGTCTAGATATGAAAACTACTTCCGGTTCGAACCCTAAACCGCTGACCCAAGAAGAACCGGTAAGAAACTTGGCGGGAATTATTTTTTCAAACAATGATGGTACATCTTACAACTAACATGCATTAAAAAAAACATAAAATTGATTTTAAACAAATTGAAATATAATAATAATAACAAGAGATGTAAAGTCTCTAAAAGTCACAACATTTATAAGTAATAATTTATAGAGAAGTAAGGTTTCTCTCCGAATAGGTATATAATAATAACATTATATAATGCACGTTTGGAGATGTACAAGGTCTCCAAGCGTAAATTATCGTAATTGAATGTCATGACTTTAACAAACTAATAATTAAATCCTAAATTACTCCCACGGTGTTTTATCATTCATGTAGTCTTGTGTACTATAATAAGCTTTAGATATAAGTTTACGCTTTACAAAATTCTTAAATTTGTTGACTGAAAATTCAGTAACATTTACTGGAAGTTTATTATAAAATCTTACACAATTACCCATGAATGATTTCCTAATTTTATGGAGCCGAGTGGCGGGTACTGCGAGCTTATGTTTGTTTCTAGTATTAATGTTATGTATCGTCGGGTGAGAATGCAATTGTGCTATACGCCACTTGCCTTGGTTTAGAGGAGAGCGAAATGAAACAAAAAAAAAATATTTCTTGGAATGTCTTATAATTTTGCAATATTTAACTTAATTGACACTTTAGTATATTAATTTACTATTTTTTGTTATATACAATTAATGTTTAACATATAATAGTCATGAGATATAAGTAGTTTTACAATTGCCATATCCATTTTGGTAAGAAAATGTTTAATTTGCTATGTATGATATGACACAAAGTTATGGATGTGTCACAAAATCTTAGTGCAATGTCAAGAAAGGGAGACATCAAAAGCAATTGTTTATGCAAATAAAAGTTATTTTACGGCTAGATTTATTTCAAGTCAAGACGATAATTTATCGCGAATATGAAGACATAATTATTCACGTGAATATGGTGCCAATATTCATTTCCAATATTTATGTGAATCATTTTTTACTTTCTTGTAAATAGGCACCATCTAATAGGTGACCTTCTCTATTTTGTGAAATGATAAGCTTTTCAACGATATCTAGTGCTAATGTAAAAAATATCGATGAGAACATAATACGTTTACTAATGAATTACATATTAACGTTATTATTTCTTATCAACTAATAACATTACAGTTTAAGTACCTAAATACATGCTCTATAAATTAAAAGACATGTCATATAATATGTTCTTCAGGAATAGTGACCGAGGCCTCCTGTGGCCAGGACTTAAAGCTTAAGGGAAGCAGGAGGTCGTTGGATCGATTCTAGTCCTGGTCATAGGGGGTTCGGTCACTTTTTCTGTAGTATATGTCATTTACAATTAAGTATGGTTAGGTACAATTTATGGTTAGGTACTCGTAATTATAAATATTATGTATTTATACCACAACTTATTAAGATAAAAGCTTGACGTATGAATGACACAAATCATTATAAATCAAACCTACCTTTTTTATTGTCATTTATCAAAAGTGAGGGTAGGTAAAAAAAAGTATCGAATCGATATAATCAAATCGATTAATGTATTATGTCACAAAAATGTTGATCAGTTAAGTCGCTTGGCACACTGATTAAATAGCTGTTAACCGTAAATTTGTGTCATGGCACAATATTGTAATCACTATTTATTGCGGTTTGAGGATATGGCACAAAAATATATGTTTTTTAAAAATATAAAATAAGAATTTTCAAAAATCGATTACTGTTATGAACTACAAAAAAAATATGCTATCAAGAACCATTAAAAACCGATTTTACCTAAAAATGGATATGGCACAATTGCATTCTCACCCGACGGTATGTCACAATTTTTCCTAAAATTGATAATATTTTTATGTACATACATAATATTCTCATAGATGTATTGAGAATACAATGTCATTATATTAATAACCTTAAACTTATCTCTAAGTGAGTCTCTAGGGCTCATTTTATATATCGCTCGAATAGCCCTCTTCTGCAGAACAAAAATAGTGTTAGTCTCTGAATTGGCAGCACTGCCCCATAATAAAATGCCATACGACATAATGCTATGAAAATAACTAAAATATACTAACCGAGCTGTATCGACGTCAGTTAATTGACGGATCTTGCTCACTGCAAAAGCTGCAGAACTCAGTTTATTCGAGAGATTAGATATGTGAGGACCCCACTGAAGCTTAGAGTCTAGTGTTATACCAAGAAAGACTGTACTTTCAACTATTTCCAATTCCTCACCTTTCACAAATATACTAGCCTGTTGATGTTTTACGTTACTTGTAACAAATTTAATACATTTAGTTTTTTTTCTCATTCAACATTAAGTTATTCATATTAAACCAGTTTACTACTTTCGAAATAGCATTGTTTACATCATTCCACGCTTGTTGCTGTCGTTTGACTTTAAAAATAAGTGAGGTGTCGTCAGCAAACAACACTATGTCATGGTGGGTCTCTATGAGATGTGGCAAGTCATTTATGTAGATAAGGAAAAGGAAAGGCCCCAATATAGATCCCTGTGGTACACCCGTGGAGACCAATGACCCCGGCGATCGCTGTCCATTCACATCAACCCTTTGTATTCTACCGCGTAAGTAAGAAGAGGCATTTACCTCTATAGATGCTTAGGTAATAGGAGAGGCCTTTGTTCAGCAGTGGACAGTTCAGGAGTGATTATAGGCTGATGATGTCATGTGATGTTGAAGTATGAAAGCGACCACTCAATACACAAGATACTTTAAAGTAGGTAGGTTAGGTCCCAACTGTCAGACAGGTCTGTAACGTGTAACCCAGGCTTTTAGTCTTGTTAACGCTTATTTTTATTTGAATGAACAGTGAATATAGTATCAAGTAGCAGCTCTGAACATTCACAGAGCATGATCCCGAATCCCAACGGAGCTTAAAATGGCTAATCCTCCATTTACCATCTGCCTGTCAATGAACTGTATTTTTATTAAACCAAGGCGTATTTTACTACGAACATACAGCAGAAATAAATTAAAATCGAACAACATCCCCTATGTACACAAAAAGTATAATTTATTTTACTCTATTTTTAGCTGTAACGGTCTTTATTTTATGTCGAAAAAAAAATTTGAGCTTCTCACTAATATTGAGCAGGAGATTCAAAACACGAGCTATAAAGAAACTGGAACCGATTCAAAATAAAAAGTTTGTTCACCTCACACGAAGCCTTAAAAAGCCCAGCTGGTATGATAGGAATACAAATTGTAAGCATTCCAAATAATCCTAAGTCTTTGTTTTGGTATAAATCATTGAAAATCATAATTTAATTTATTGTGAAGATCAAAGACTTTTTCCTAGCTAAATAGTGTGGTGAAAAACGATTCTTCCTAGTTTTGATATCATAAAACTAAACTTGGTTCATATTAAGCTAACTTATGTAAATTAGATCAATTTGCTATACGAATAGCAAATGGATTTAATAGACCACGTGGTGGATAAAGGATAGGTACATTTAATTTTGTTACCATGCCAACTCTTCCCGTGGGTATCGTAAGAGTCGACTAAGGGACCGAAGTGTCACCATTCATTTATTAAAGATTGATGACGGGCAGCGGTGTCAACAAAATGGATACATCGGATCGCCAGATGGATTGCCCATCGTGGCAATTATAGGCATTATCTCGTAATGCGTCTATACGTAAGTCATTGCAGAGGCCCAAGTATGACCAGTTTTTTATTTATTTTATTTTATTTACTTGCGCCATTATGTCGAAAAATATGTTTATAATCTGTCAGTCTGTTTTGAGAAAATATATATGCCAATGCTCTGCATTTTCAATATTGGTCATCCAACTTATTTGGCATTTTCGATGCGATGCGCCAACCGGCATTCAGTTCACGCAAAATTCATTCCAAGTTATGAATACCCGAATGCCGTTCACGCTTCGTTGGACGCTAAGGGCCACGTTTTCACCCCAATATGAAGTTTGTTTGACTTCATTAAGTTGATGGCTCGGCATTAAGTTTATTGCATGTCAGTTAGTCTATTAAATGTCTTAGACCTTGAGGATTTGAAGGCTTCGCTATTGATCCAATCTTTCTTTTGGTATATTAAGATTGTTACACAATTCGTCATCTTTTTTCTTTCAATTTCTTTGTCAGCCTCCGTAGCCTAGTTGCTAGTAACCCTGCCTACAAAGCTGGAGGTCCCGGGTTTGAATACCAGCGAGGGCATTATTTGTGTTATCACAAATATTTGTTCCTTGGTCATGGCTGTCTGTGTATTTAAGTACTTATCTTTTATATACATCGTCGCTTGGTACCTCAAGTCTTAATTGAGCTTACCGTGTGACTAAGTGGATTTGTGTAAGAGGTCCCAAGATATATATTTATTCTTTATAAATTTGTGTTTACTTAAAGATTAGTTTTACTTATTTTTAGATTACGTTTTTAAGTTTTAATAGATAAGTATTCTTTTTTAAGTTTGATTAAAGTGAATTTATAATAATATTTAAATAAACGAATTACATTTTTACGTTTATAAATATTAACAGTTATACGTATTCCAATTGATTTGATATTTTAACTTTGACGTCTTGCTAGCGCACTGAAATAAAAATAAAATCACATTTGAAAAAAAAAACATAGATCGTAAAAAATGGTATGGTTCTTACCAATTCTAGCATTTTCAACCGTTTATCTATGAAATAAAATATTTTTAAATGCCAGTCTTTTAAATTGGTCCCAGGATGTCAAGAGGCTACTATAAAAGTTCGTGGTTCTTGCAAAAGGCTGTAATGTCTTTTTAATTCGTTCGTCCCTCGAGTTCAAACCATCTTCTAAAGTTTAACCTGATTTTAAGCTGCCTTGTTTAAACAAGAGTTTTTATTTCTCTATCTAGTACCTACTGTTACGTACACAATCTGCTTTCCCAAATGTTTGGAAACATTTTTCATTCTTATACATCAAAAATGTTAAAATGAAATTGCTTTCGTAAAATAATTTCAGAACAAAATGACATGGACTTCAAACGTCACTGAAACAAGTTTTCCATGGCATAAAATATACAATATTTTATTTAAGCGTGTCATAAGAATAAATAAGTACGTCAGGGGCAGAGCCAATTATATCGAAAGAATATTGGATCTTATAAATATTTGGGCAATTTAGATCAGATTGTTTTGATAAGCAGAAAACGATTGTCATATTTGTACCTAATATAGCCGGAGGATAAATTAGATATTGCCCAGTCATAACCACAATAATACTAAATCAATCCAAGAGCTTCAGTATTTGTTGTTATTGAAGTATTTCTGGAAGTAAACCTGTAGGCTTAGCACATGATTGGTGCGACAGTATGTCGCCGCGAGATGGATCTCCCGTCCTTTACTAACTATATTAACAAAAGAGGGACGGATGTTCTATCTCGCGGCTATATACTGTCGCGCCAATCATGTGCTAAGCATACAGGGAGGCTACCATGATTTCTTAAATGCGATTCAGTTTAGTTTCGGCTTGTCAGTTTTTGACAGTTATTCTATGGAAATAACACATCGCGATTCAATTTAGGTCCTAAACTAAATCGCATTAGTAGATCGTGGTAGCACCCCATCTAAGATTTAATTGATTGGTGAATTGGATTCACGCACCAACACATTTGTTATCATTATGAGACTTATGAGAGACAAAACTTTTTTTTGATGCTCATGTGCATGCGAGTGAAATAAGCAGAGATCGGAAAAATGTGCGTCATTGTTCGCAATAATACAGGGTGTAAGTCTAATACGGGCGAAGCTCTTAACGGGTGCTAGTTTACGCATAATAAGTACATTCAAATAACTTTTACTTAAAATTAGAGCAACAAAATTTTCCATACAAAATAATTCGGCGCGCAATGTAGAGCAACATACGCGAGTTAAGCACTCGATGACAGCTAATTTCAAAAGCAGATGACATAACTGCTATATCAACAATAACAAATGTTCGTACCTACATTGCTGCTCAGATAATCTTAAAAAAATTCTGTGCAGTCATAATTAAGAGTAACTTTAAAAAAACCTTGTAATCCATGATTACACTAATGAATCCCATGCCTGGTTTAATTGATCGCCCGTATTAGACTTACACACTGTATGGACATGACTCCTCTAACTTGATTGAATAATTAATCATTTAATCATTTTCAGAAAATTTCATATTTGACACCGATAAGTATGAAAACCTTTTTAAATAGTCACCTTAAACTTCTAAATATTCGTTTGATTATTCATTCAATCAATTTTGG
>JALPQI010009892.1:0-23472 GCA_025490895.1 Thaumatotibia leucotreta | reverse complement strand
TTTGTTCAAGGTGTGCAAACTATATCTACTTATATTACGTTATAAAACGCAAAAAGAAAATGTAGGTATATCATAGGTGCTAAAAAAAATTGTAACTATAAATGGGAACTAAAATTAAACGATCAACTGTAAGGAATTTAGATGGTTGGGTAATTTAGGTATTATATATGAGGACAGATTAACTAGATGTATAAATGTATAAAGATATTTTTAAATTCGTAAATTGTACCGTTTTATGTTTTCTTGAAAGATTATCAGATGGGTTACTTGGGACAAGAAACACCTGGAAATTACATACTTAAATTAATATGTATTAACAGATAACATCAGAAATCCTTTAAGAGGTACTTTACTTTTAAAACATAATAAAATTATTTAGCAAAGCTAACTTACCTTGTCAAACGCAGGATGGAGTTTTAAAGTTGGACAGGCATTGGATGACAATTTAGATCTTGGATTTGTTTTTACAAAATAGTCATTTTGGAAGTGGTCCGAACAAATTGTGTCGTGTTTTTGCGGAAACCAGTTCAACTTTCCAGTCGCCGTTATCCAGCGTTCTCTGACACATGGTTCTATAGGAAATCTAAAAATTAAGTCTGAATTTCTAAAACTATATGTTTTTTGTATAGTTGCTTCATTGTCTGCACTCTAGATAAATATTATATTATTGCTAAATATAAATAAATAAATAAATGTTTGGAGGACAGTCTCATACAAATCAACCTAGCCCCGAACTAAGCAAAGCTTGTACTATGGGTGCTAGGCGACGATATATATATGTACTTAAATAGAGAAATACACATAATTATACTTACTTATACATAGGAAACGTCTGTAACTCGGGAACAAATTTTGAATTTCTACTAACACCGTTTAGTTGTAAGAATTTACATAGACTATCGATAACAAAT
Organism: Thaumatotibia leucotreta; assembly: GCA_025490895.1. Classification (NCBI taxonomy): domain Eukaryota; kingdom Metazoa; phylum Arthropoda; class Insecta; order Lepidoptera; family Tortricidae; genus Thaumatotibia; species Thaumatotibia leucotreta. Next base: position 22,561 of record JALPQI010009892.1, on the reverse strand, counting down.
TCAGCGTCGTGTCTCTTCACTATGTCTCTCGCCCATACTAATTTTATATTGAATTTATTATAACTTTTTTTACTTACCTGTGATAGGAAATGTTTGAATTTTGTTTATTAACGTACGTAGACTGGTTCCTGCACCAGATTACAGAGCAATGTGGCATTCTTGGTATATTTTTATAGTTTATATACCCATGACGTTCCGAGAGGTACTGACAGCACATATGCGTAAAACGCATATACGCGGCACGGGTTTTGTCTGTCACGCCGTCTCTCTATAGGCGCCCTAAGAGTTCCAACCTCCTTGACCAAATCAGACTTTCATACCTTTATCTTTTCTCTTCTGCCTACTTTAAACGCATGGTTATGCACCTGACAAAAATCAGCTGAAGAAAATTTTGGCAGCCATCTTGTTAAATAAGAAGTTATAAGACCGTTATAGAAGGGTCCCCGGCTCTATAACTTTCGGGGGATTTATAGTAGGTTTGAGCGGAATAGCGCTATTGAACGTTTATGAATAACGTTTTTAGCCATCCGGTCAACAACGACCCATCAGCGGGCGCGTAACTTTTTATGAATAAGGCCGTTAGTATAAGCCAAATATTTATAATACATTTTATTTTATTCCAGGTACCGTGAGTATAAACCGAGTTACCGTAGTATTGTACTCGTAAATACCGTTAGATTATAATTTACCTAGCTAAATTGTAAACTATCGACTAAGTGTTAACTAAATATGTCACATAGTCAAAGGGTTATGTGATTAGTCGGTTTTATAGCCGCCCTGTGTACTTACCTATTATAGAGTAAAGGTGACACACAGGTGCCAGACAAAAAAAAATTTTGGAGTTATATCGGATATAGGATATGACATAGATTTCATTCATGACGTTGATGGGGTTAATGAGGGATTTTTTTAATAAGATATATAATTTTATAAGATATTAATAATACCTAATTACAGTATTATACATGGTATTCATGTTGACTTGTTAAATTGGTCAGGTTAGGTAGGTACTTGGGACATAAATAGAAGTAGCCTGATATTTCAGCTTTTGTTAAACTCGAAAAAAAAAAATCTGTAGCTGGGTAGGAACATATGCGGCCCTACCGCGAAAAACGAAATTCGTAAATTTCGAGGATTTATTTTGTCTTTGTTGTGACAGTGAAAAATCCTCAAAGTTTTCGATTTTCGATTTTTGCGGTAGTAGGCCTGTTTATTTCACATGATGGGCCTATTTGTATTTTAAGGATCATTTCATGTGAGGGTTGTGTGCTGTTTGTGATGCTAAAACACATAAATGTTTTGTTTTATTTATTAATGCATATGTACTGGTGTTGAGTCTCAGCAGGTAAATAAAATACTGTTAGGCCGGTGGCATGATAAAAACTACAAATGTGATTTTAGACACGTTAGAAGCGTTTTCAGCAGGTTGTAATGTGTTTTCAGGCCGTTTCAGAAGGTCCTCTTTCACATACTACAAAATCAAACCAAATACCGTAGTTTTCCAGGCGCCTGAAACATGTTTTCAGGCCGTTTCATGATACCCTCTATCGGATGTCGCAATAACCTGAAAACCCTTTTTCAGGCGTTTTCAGGACCCCTTTCGGGCCTCTCAAGTACAAATCGGTATACAAAATTTCCCATAGGAGTGAAAGAGAAAGCACTATTAGATAGAGACAGCACGAGAGAATGTTCTGAAAGGATGTGAACGAGACAGCTATAGAGAGAACATTCTGGACGCGTGTGAAAGAGAAACCTGTAGAAAGAGACCGCGATACTCTAAAATGTTCGCGCACCTAACTCGGGAACTTTCTAGAGTCGAATCCTCTCGAACTTTGTAGATTTGAGTGGCTTGCATAAATACCCAGCTTGTCCCGATCCCGACCGAGTGAGTAGTTTTAATCGAGACAGCAAAGAGCTAAGTCAGAGCGAAGACTGCGGATCTAACGGCGAGTTTGAGAGTGTAAAAGTGGACCAGTGTGAAGTGTTAAGTGTATGATTAGTGTTTTAGTTTAGTGTTTGTTCTTTTTATTTGTAATTAAAGTATCAGTTTTAATTAGTGGCTTATTTATACATTTTCTATAAAAAACCCACCCCACGAACGTAACAATACAATGCAATTGAACTTTATACTCATAGAAATAAATAAAGTACATAAGTAAGCAGACCTTTTTAATGACCTTACTTTCAGCTCTGTTGACCTTTGGTCCATATTTACGCATACTTAGTCCCACTCCCACCTTAGTCCCGTTTTATCACTGTACCCGATTAATATTTTCATTATTATTCTAGGGTATCAATCCTTACCAGTACCAGTATGCAAACGTAAGTAAGAACTGGAATTTAACTACACGTTATAAAACGTATATCAGACACAGTAGAAGTAACCAGTATGTAATCAATTGATATTTACGAGTATCTAAAAATACAATTCATATATTTTATAACGAGAGTTTTTTGCTGTGAGTCTGGCAACAAAACTCTGGGAATGTCGAAAGGGAGGTCAAAGATAGACAAGGATCCAAGTTGGTGGAATAAGGATGTCAAAGCCGCACTCAAAGAAAAAAAGGAACTTTTCAAAAAATGGCAAAGATCAAAACTAGACGCTGACAAGCGGGAATATAACTTAGCAAAAAAAAAGGGCCAAAGTCGAAGTAGCAACTGCTAAAGCGGTTAGTCAGGAATCATTTTATAAAAGTCTATAAAATGCAAAATCAGAACAAGAAATCTTCAAATTAGCTAAATTAAAAAATAATAAAACCCAAGACATTAAGCGTAGCATGTACATTTCTGATTCATCGGGCAAATTACTAACATGCAATAAAGATATCAATAATAGGTGGAGAGAATACTATAAGCAACTTCTCAATGAGGAATTCCCACAAATTCCCCTATCTCCGCTGGCATGTGTTCAGGGACCAATCGAAGCAATTTCTCCAGAGGAAGTGAGGAAGTCTGTCTTAAATATGAAGAACAATAAAGCGGTCGGGCCAGACGAAATACCGGTAGAAGTCTGGAAAAATGCTGGCGAAGATGGTAGTATGGCTCACAAAGCTGTTTAATGACATTCTCATGGAACGTAAGATCCCGAGCTTGTGGAGAAAAAGCAGTTTAATACCTTTTTATAAAAACAAGGGGGATGTGTCAAAATGCGAGAACTACAGGGGGATTAAGCTCACCTCTCACACGCTTAAGATCTGGGAGCGTATACTAGCGAAACGCCTTACAAACATAACCACTATTACCCCAAATCAGTGTGGGTTTACGCAGGGAGTTGGCACCATCGACGCAATACATACACTGAAGATACTCTTAGAAAAATATCAGTCACTAAAGAAAGATCTCCACCTCATTTTTATCGATCTTGAAAAAGCCTTTGATCGTGTCCCTAGACAACTAATTTGGCAAGCACTAAGAGATCAACTGGTCCCAGAAATCTACATTGATCTGTTGAGGGATTTATATTGCGAGGTAACCACTCGTGTTGTTAGTCTAGCGGGAATTAGCGACGATTTTGAGGTTGGAGTTGGAGTCCATCAGGGATCGATATTAAGTCCCCTATTCTTCAACCTCGTAATAAATTACGTTACAAGGGATATACAACATCAGCCACCATGGACGCTGCTTTATGCTGATGACATAGTTCTCGTTGCAGAATCTTTTTAACAGGTGCAATTGGACATAGATGCGTGGCAGGGGGCCCTGGAGGAAAGAGGACTTAGAGTAAGCAGAAGTAAGACAGAATACATCTATTGCAATTTCTCTGGAAATGCGTAAAATATCAGCAATAACACACCAACTGTAGGCGGGGTCCCACTAAACAGAGTGGACAAGTTCAAATATCTTGGATCTGTAGTAGCAACTAAGGATAGCACCATGGAAGACGTACAAAGTAGGATAACCGCAGGGTGGATGAAATGGCGTTCCATGACAGCAGTTCTATGTGACCCCAGAATGCCAATAAAAACCAAAGGCAGAGTTTATAAACAGGCAATAAGACCCGCTCTGCTGTACGGTTCCGAGTGTTGGCCATCGAAAAAGGTAATTGAACAGAAGCTTCACACTACGGAGATGAATATGCTGCGCTGGGCTGGTGGAGTTTCTAGGATCGATAAGATTAGGAACGAATTCATAAGAAGTACCTTCAAAATCGCTAAAATCGAAGATAAACTCCGCGAAAACCGGCTTAGATGGTACGGCCATGTCATGTGACGAAATGAAAACCACATGACAAGAAGCGTGATGGCCATCCAGGAGGGAAAAAGAGGCCCCGGCCGACCTCCTGCGACTTGGAGTCAGACCATTAGCAAGGACCTGAAAGTGGTGGAGGTAGACACGCAGACAACACAAAACCGTACATTGTGGCGCAAACGTACGAGGAGGGCTGACCCCAAATGATATGGGATACATACAGCCAGGAAGAAGAAGAAGATATTTTATAACGAGAGCTCGAAATTGCCTTCGAACTGGTTTTACACCACGACAGTATAGTCAGTACTAATTTGTGTTTATTTGTTTGTTTTAGAGCAAGAGCATGCTTTCATGCCATTATTGAATCCACTTTTATAATTGACGGAAATCAACTCAATTTAATAATCACTATTTGTGGCTAGTTCGCTTAACAGAATTAGTTCCATACATGACGGGTCATTCATTACATATTTTAAAAATCAAGGAACGTAAGGAGGACATTGTGTTCCAATTTGTTGAATAGACTGAAGAAATGAGTGCATTAGAATAAGATTAATATTGTTGTGCTGCCATTGGGTGAATTTTAAGCTATTTAAAAGTATAATGGAATCTGCCAAAAATATCATTTAGAGCTAAAAAATAACTGTTATGCAGCGAGTTTAATGTAGATCTATTATTTATTTCGTACACCTTCGCTGCGGCAATTAGGTCACATAAATATGACCTGTTCCGCACCGAGCGTGTTAAATGTTGGAAGGCCGTGATGCTGTCCACCGATTTTGTCTATGCATTTATTTTTGAATCTGACTTTACTTTACTTATTGATTGATGTACGGTGTCATAATATTATATTAAATTTTTTCTCTCATACAAATAAAACTCAATGTTTACAATTTAAAGTATTTAATTACTTATCCCGTTAATCCACCCCATCAGTGGTAGCAGAGCGTGGTTGACTGCTTGGCAATGGATGTAATTAAAACCGTGAGTACGTATATGAGAAATTTTTGAAAATGAGCTCAAATCTACGAAGCATAGAACCGCTGACTAAATCAAATTATGATACCTGGTGCTTACAAACGCAAACATTCTCATTAGATACGACCTATGGGAGTACGCTAGTGGTGAAAAAAGGTTAGCGGCAACTGCGACTGCCGATGAAAAAAGTACGTTCCTAAAGGAAGACTTAAAGGCAAGGTCAAAGCTACTTCTGCTTATATCTCCGCAAGAACTTAAACAGATAAAGGGGTGCAACACCTCGAAGGAAGTATGGGACAAACTTAAGTCTATACATCAAAGTTCAGGACCGGCGAGAAAAGCTACGCTGTTAAAGCAACTCGTACTAAAGAAAATGACTGCACATGAAGATGTCAGAGACCATCTAAATAATTTCATGGACGTAGTAGGTAAATTAGAAGACATGGATGTCAAGATTCATCCAGAATTGTTAAGCATAATGATGCTATATAGTCTACCTGCAAATTTTGATAGTTTCCGAACGGCGATTGAGTCGAGAGATGTTCTACCAAGTCCAGAAATTTTAAAGGTAAAAATTATAGAAGAATATGAAGCAAGAAGGCAAACCGAAGCGAGCAAACTTCAGACTTCAGAAGCATTCTATGCTAAGACAAAGAAGAAGGTACAATATTGCTACAAATGTAAGAAGAAAGGGCATTCCACAGATGTTTGTTGGTCAAAGAAGAGATTTAATAACCCGAATTAATCTAAAGGTCAAGAAGAGATGTTTAATGTTTGTCTGACAACAGATACGTTGAAATCTAAAAGCAATTTATGGTGTCTGGACAGTGGATGCACGTCACACATGACGGGAGATAAAGGTATATTCTGTAACTTAATCCCTGCATCTGACACATTAAAACTAGCTTCTGAGAAGCACACAACCGAAGTTAAAGGGAAAGGAAAAGTTGAACTCTATGCAAAGGACCGCAAGCACAATTTAACTGATACATTGTACGTACCTGATCTGTCAAACAATTTGATATCCGTAAGTAAAATTACAGACCATGGCTATAAAGTTTTATTCGAAAAGGAACAAGCTAGTGTCATAAAAGACAGAAATGTTGTCCTGAAAGCAAACAAACGTAATGGATTGTACTATTTTACACCTGAAAAGCCGCAAACTTTATGGATAGAGCTGAAAGCGAGATTATGAAATGGCACAAGAAGTTAGGTCACATCAATGAAAGAGATCTAAAGGAAATGGTCAAAAACAAAATGATACGAGGACTCGACTTTAAAGAAAAGACTTTGGGTAATTGTGAGACTTGTATTAAAGGAAAATTTGCAACTCTACCATTTCAAAGCCATGATAGAATAATATCTACCGAAGTTCTTCAGACAATTCACAGTGACGTATGTGGCCCATTTGAAAATGAATCAATGGCCGGATCAAAGTATTTCGTAACATTCATTGACGACTATACAAGATACTGCTGTGTATACTTCATGAAAGAAAAGAGCGAAGTAATCGAAAAATTCAAGGAGTATAAAAACAATGTCGAACTGTTTCATAAGAAGAAAATTCAAAATCTGCAATCGGATAATGGAGGTGAATACAAATCAAAAGCGTTTGATGAGTTTCTGAAAGATAACGGTATAGGCCGAAGATTATCTACACCTTATACTCCACAGCAAAATGGCATGAGTGAAAGAAAAAAATTGGTCGCTGATGGATAAAGCAAGATGTCTTATGCTCGATTCTAATATCCCTGCAAAATTCTGGGCAGAAGCAGTGAACACTGCGAACTATCTGATAAATAGAAGTCCAGCAAAAGCACTCAAAGGAAATTCTCCATTTGAGAAGTGGGTAGGCCAAACACCATCAGGAAATCACCTACACGTGTTCGGTTCGCGCGAGCGTTTGTGATGAATAAAAACCGGAGAGGTAAATTCACAGCCAAAGCCACAGAAGGAGTATTCTTGGGATATGCGAGAAATGCGAAAGGTTTTAGAATATATATACCGGAAAAGGATGATGTTGTTATCAGCAGAGACGTGAAAGTAATCGAAAAGATGCATTATGATGATACTTCTGCTGAAAAACACGAAGACCGCACTCCAGAACCTGAAACAGAAAGAATCGAAATTGAAATAACGGAAAATAGAAACAAGATTAATAACTTACCATTTCAGGAAGCTAATTCTCCTTCTTCCAGCTCCAGTCAAGATCCTGTTGAACCACCTCCTTCAAGTGAAAGACCACAAAAAAACGTGAGGCTACCAGCATGGACCAAAGATTACGAGTTAAGTCGCTGCGTGACCATGTTTACGTCAGAAAACACTGACGACTATGACTGCTCTTTGCTTACATACAAAGATGCTGTAACGGGCACCGACAGACAAAATTGGGAGAAGGCAATACAATCTGAAATGGAATCTCTACAGAAAAATAATACATCGGTATTAGTAGACAAGTCAGAAGCCAAAGGACATAAAGTTTTGTCGAACAAATGGGTATTTCGGATTAAAGATGACGGTACGTACAAGGCCAGGTTAGTCGTACGTGGCTGCGAACAAAAAGGCAACCTGGATTTCGAAGATGTTTATAGCCCGGTAGTAAGTCAATCTGCCTTGAAAACTTTATTAGCCGTTGCCGCATCCAAATCTTACTACTTCATGATATTTGACGTCAAGACAGCTTTCTTGTACGGCGAGTTGACAGATGAAGTTTATATGAAATTACCTGTTGGCTATGACACTAACTGCAATACTACTGAAGTAGTTTGCCGATTGAAGAAATCGTTATATGGACTGAAACAAGCTCCATTTACATGGAACAAAACATTTACCCAAGCGATGCTTGATTTGGGATTCAAGACTATCAAAACCGATCGATGCGTTTTCATAAACGAAGATAAGTCAATAATAATAAGATTACTCGTCGATGACGGACTTGTCATAGGAAATGACAAGAAAAAGATCGAAGCAATTTTGAAAAAACTTGAAACCAAATTTGAAATGAAAAAAAATCGAAATCCAAGTACTTGTCTGGGTATGGAAATAAACAACTCTAAAGAAGGAATTCTTACCCAGACATCTTATATAAATGACATACTGGAAAAATATAATATGAAGAATGCCAAACCTTGTGACACACCCGCAAGTAGCGAATCAAAGTCGGTACATGAAACCGCCCAGGAGAAGGAATATCCCTATAGGGAGGCAGTGGGCAGTTTGCTATACCTGTCAACCAGAACAAGACCAGATATCGCACAAGCGGTCAATCAAGTTAGCAGAAAGGTTGAAAATCCAACTAAAGAAGACGTGACAAAAGTCAAGAAAATATTTAAATATTTAGTCGGAACTAAAAATAAAGGCATTTTATTCAAACAAAACCAACCGATAGAGAGTATCGATGCCTACAGCGACTCAGATTATGCTGGAGACCCATTGACACGAAGAAGCACTTCTGGCTCGGTGCTTATGATTGTTGATGGACCTATATCTTGGACATCTAAAAGACAACCTATCGTGGCATTATCGTCAACAGAAGCCGAGTATATAGCAGCAGCAGACTGCTGTAAAGAGGCTTTATACCTAAAATCTCTATTAAACGAGATAACAAGCATGGACTGCAAAATAAACTTGCATGTTGACAACCAAAGCTCAATTCAGCTTGTGAAGTCTGGAGCTTTCAATAAAAGGTCAAAGCATATAGACGTTCGTTACCATTTTATACACGAACACTTCGTGAGTGGACTGATCACTATCAGCTACTGTCCAACAGACGTACAGTTAGCTGACGTAATGACAAAGCCACTGTCAAAAGTTATGTTTGAAAGACACTGTGCAAGATTGATGCATACAAATAGAGACGTGTTACGGCAACATGGGCGGACATCAGGAGAATGTGTTAGAAGGCCGTGATGCTGTCCACCGATTTTGTCTATGCATTTATTTTTGAATCTGACTTTACTTTACTTATTGATTGATGTACGATGTCATAATATTATATTCAATTTTTTCTCTCGTACAAATAAAACTCAATGTTTACAATTTAAAGTATTTAATTACTTATCCAGTTAATACACCCCATCATTAACTACATGACACAGGTATTTGGGTGAATCAACTTTTTTCTGTTTGTTATTGCCATGGTTACTGTCGCCTGAGTCTCGCTGGCTTTATGCACAATTATGTTACTTAAACTATGCAAACATGCAATTTTCTGGTGTTAATAAGCGCTTGCCTTAATGGGCCACTTACATACTAGGACTATAATAATATGATGTTTGACCATAGCCATGATGACAGCTGACCATAGCCATGGCAATAACAGACAGGTAAAAGTTGATTCACTCATATACAAGTCGAAACAATTATAATTGAGCATTACCATAGAATACTGCTAGTGGGAGCATGCAATCCCGTACAGTGAGACATAATAGCGCAATCTGGCTTATCAGCTATCATTTTCAGAATGGTATTGGTATTGAATATATAGAATTTGATATTGGCTGAATGGAATAGCTGTCTTGAATGCAATATCGGTATGATATTCTTATTCCTTATTTTTGTAGCTCCAAGTATTCGTTGCAGATTCGCATATACTTTTTGTAATTGTTGTAACAAATTTTTGACAGTTTATTTTTATAGCTTACCTAATAACGTAGAATTTTTGAGGGCGGAAATAGATTATAAATTCAATGTAAACTATATTATTTTGGTAGTAGTATGCAGCTGCACTGTACATTAGTGTACATATTCTTTGAGTATAAAATGAAAAACTTACACGTATTCTATTCTTTTCTCGTAACATTAACATTTCAAAACTAAAGTACTAATTTCCACCCTAGGTGTAGTATGTCTTATCTAGTGATGGGTCGTTCCCGATAACTTACCCAACACAGTATGGGGAATATTCCCATTCCCAAATGGAAACTTTTGACTGTGGGGAGTGTCTGTTCATGTAATGTACAATCCTGGCACGTTTCTTGGGTCTGCCCCGATGCCGGCTGCACCCTAGTTTAGGTTAATTGTAATGTTTTTATATTTTGTGTTATATAGGTAAAACTTCACTGTATTGCCAGATATTGTCACTTACGAAAAACCTTTTTCAAATACACTTGGTTATTTATTTATTTAAACTTTATTGCACTAAACAGGAGTACAAAAGGCGGACTTAATGCCATAAGGCATTCTCTACCAGTCAACCATTGCGACAAATAGAAAGATAAAGTTAGCTATAGAAAGTCTACGTGTTTTTAATCAAACATCTTTATTCCAGATACAACAACATTACAGCGTAAGTATAGCTATCCTTCTCATTAAACAATTAAAGATTGTCCGGTAACTGCCGTGCAATGCCTAAAACATAGTAACTGACAAAAATCGATTTTGAGATAATAGCAAAAAACTGTTTTAAAGTAATATATTTTCCAAGATTTGATAGTAAATGAGATTTTTTTTATTGCAAAATGAAGTATTAAATTCACACAATATCATAAATAAAAAAATACATGCTTCTGCATTTTCTAAAATTAAATAATGTGTTTTTTTTCGAAATTCAGTGTTTGTACTGCGCTTTTAAAAACAGGGAAAAATATAACAATTACTAATTAAGACACAGTAAAATGACCACTTACTGCACAAATTTTGCGTGCTTTATAGAGATAGGCGGTATTTTACAGGTTAAACTGCAGTAAAAGGGACTAGTATACTGTAATTTAACTAGTATTTTGTTTGAATTTTCGTGCTACGAACTTCATTCACTGCAGTAAAATATTTCCCGTAGGGCAGAAGGCACAGGCACGCCAGCTCGCGAGGCCGAAGCCCGAGCTGCTTGAGTCCAGCGCTCCCATGCTACGCAATGAAAAAGTGTAACATAAAAACGAATCGGAGGGCCGCAGGCCCGACGATTCGTTTCGACAAACTGCGAAGGCCGAAGGCCGAGCTCCGCGTAGGACCGAAGGCCCGAAGCGTCCCTCAGAGGCGTGACAGCTCGCGAGGCCGAAGGCCGAGCTGCAGGAGTCCAGCTCACAAGCCCTATTACTGCGACAAAAGTTAAAATTAATACAAAAACAATAATAAAAAAATAAAAGAAAATAAAAAATAAATCTCGAGTCCTCCACTCATCCAGTCGACAAAAACAGAGGCCCGCGAGGCCCTTGGGCCTCGCGCTCAGAGCAAAAAGCTAGTTTGTAATATAAAATGACATTTTAGGGCGCAGTTCATGTGATTTGCGAGAACTCGGCAGTGGTACACACCTCTCGGTGGTCTGGGTAGGACTAAGAGCGATTGTTAGAATTATCGCAATCTGAGCGCTTCAATTTTAGAGGCGATGTAACATATTTCTTCTTATTATATCATTGGTTGACTGTTTGTTTATTTACGAAAACACTATGCACGTTCATTAAAATATAGTTCATAAGAAATACTGTAATGTACATGATATTAACACAAGACATAAAAATAAGTTACCAGTTCTAGCTTCGCGATTACAAAAAATCAATAACTCCTCTTCCAGGGAAACTATATTCGCTATTTTAATAAACTCCCTTGTACTATAACAGAACTACCGGGCAATAGATTTAAAAAAATACATAAAAAACACCCTCATGAGAAAAACAATACCACAGCACAAAAGATTATCTCTACGATAAAAATGTTTTGGACCTAGTTGCTCCGGAGTCCGGACTACATGGTAGGGTGGTCCAAAAAAACATTTTATTTTCCCATGGGGCACCCCTTATTTTGTTACATCTGTCAAGTTGATAAATTATACCAAGTTTCATAATTTTATTTAAACTATAAAGTGGTGCTCAACGCCTTTGATGTTTTTTATACACGGTGGAATTTAATCGGTGAACAGGAACCCATTTTTCTAATTCAGTAATCGATGGCGGTCACGTTTATGTAGTACTTAAGTGGAACCAAGTTTTTTTTTAGCATAATTTTTTTTTATGTTGAAATTAAAATTTATTGTCACCCTACTAATGGTTTAGTCTGAAAAGTTTAATACCTCTTTTCAAACTATCAGCCATAGAAACTTAAAACATAAATGAGCAATAACCACTCACATGCTTTAATTTTTGCGATAGACTCTATTCCTATGTAAAATAAGAGCGATGCATGGCTGATAATTTGAAAAGAGGTATTAAACTTTTCAGACTAAACCATTAGTAGGGTGACAATAAATTTTAATTAAAGTTTAATTTCAACATAAAAATTTGTTATGCTAAAAAAAAAACTTGGTTCCACTTAAGTACTACATAAACGTGACCGCCATCGATTACTGAATTAGAAAAATGGGTTCCTGTTCACCGATTAAATTCCACCGTGTATTGTATGGAATGTGAAAAAATTTAATTACTGTTTCTTAACTTTTTATTTTAGCTATTGCTTCTAGACTGTTTAAACAGGATTTTTAAGTAACATAGTAAAAGTTAATTTTTCTTTCTATTTTTGAAGCTTATTTGAATCTTCGCCAAAAAGTCAACCGAATCAATAATTTATTAAAAATAAAAATAAAATGTATTTTTTACCTACTTGACTTTTAAATCCCGTTTTGAACAGTATTAAAGCAATTACTGAGATAAAAATCATAAATGTAAAATATTTATTTATTTTGAAATTCATAAAATATTATATTTGATGGAGAGCCCGAACGACAGCCGAGCTAAGAGGACTCGTTACTAACAGTACTCAGAATACTGTATCTACACACATCGCTTGTACCTACTGTAAATCACAACTCAAATCAAACTTAACTGCAAACATTGTGAACAATCATTACCTTACGAACTGTTGTCGACAGGGTGTTTTTTTTTCGACCGTTCAAATTCTACGTAGTGAATGTGTAGGTCATACTCACCAACTTTTACTATGGGGACAACGTCGAAATCGCGAAAAAAAAATCAGCTGTTTCATACATTTCGGCCGGCGTAATGCCGCCAATTTGTATGAAACAGCTGATTTTTTTTTCGCGATTTCGACGTTGTCCCCATAGTAAAAGTTGGTGAGTATGACCTACACATTCACTACGTAGAATTTGAACGGTCGAAAAAAAAACACCCTGGATTTTAAACCTTACCGTTTACATGTGATACAATACCAGTACTCAATGTGGGGCAAGTATGGATCCCGCTTCTGATGACGGAGAGCCCGAACGACAGCCGAGCTAAGAGGACTCGTTACTAACAGTACTCAGAATACTGTATCTACGCATCTACACACTAGTAGAAAACAAATGGAGAGTTCTAAGCTTGCGTCCATGCATAGATGCATACCCCATAGAAATAACTTACTTCGTAAGAATGTAAACCCTTCACATAACAAGACAAGAGTGAATCGTTCAATGTCTAACACGAGAATGAATTGATGAACACTGCAGTAGTGACCTTTTATACTGTCAGGTCACCAGCCACCTGTTCATAGGTGGGTAGATGATCCCAACCTGATTTATCATCTACCTGCATGGATCAAGCAAAGACCACTCCAAGAAAAACATTGCTTATCGTTTTCTAGATTTTGTAACTCATGTCTCCGACACGGCCATACTGACAAGACAAGCGTCCTCGCTTGTATCTGAAACAAACGCGTACATCAGTAGTCTTTGTCACCACTCGGTCACTCCTGACCAAATTATCTGTCTACGTAAAATCAACTCAACTCAAGGAAAATAGTTTTATTCTTTGCATTTGAATTTAGGATCACTTAAGGTCAATCAATTACCACCAATTTAAATGCAAGACAAGACAAGTACCACCTGGCTTTCATAGCCACCTTTTACGTAAAACACATGACGGCAAACTTTCGGAAGCAGGTCTCTCATTCGTGGCCTATTGGTTATCACATAACCACACACTACGTGCATCCCCAAGGGATCGCCGAGTCAACCCTATGACTCTACGGTCTCTACCAGACCCGACCTCCGCCAGAGCTTACCGCGTACCGCGTACCCACGGACTATTCAAAGGTAGACACCGACTTCTAACGGGCTACGGCTACGATCAAGCCTCTGGTACGGTCGCACATAGGAGTATATGCATTAAAAAACCGCTTAAAAGTCGAAATAGCTAAATCAGTCAAATTCACCGCCTATCGTGTTTTTTACATTCCTGACTAACCGGTCCACCTGATAAAAGGCTTAAAATCTTTTACCCCTCACGAATCCCTGAGCAAGATCGGTCGGGACCTAGTTATTGCTACAAGTGTACGATTTTGTTCTCGGCGATTTCATCTTTGCAAAGTTTACTTTTTGTCGTGGTATTTTTATATGGCCGCGGATTGAAAAAAAGCTTTTGAACCTGGAAGAAGAAGGTATGTACTTTTTAATTCTGCAATAGTTTTTGAATATCGGTTATAAATAATATATTTAAAACCTGGTTAATTTGTGTAGTTAAATATCGATATTTTTACTATGAAAATTTAAGACAATCGTATTTTTGTTTATGTGTCGGGACTTGGCAACTTAGTTTTTTTAGATCGAAATAATGTTAAGGTCTATGTACATCGATAGTATAAGAAAAACTGTCCGCTTACGTCCGCCATTTAGATTTTCAGTAGGTTAAAGTTACAGCGTCATAAACAAAAATTTTTTGAATGTCATACTTTGTTGGTTTTTGTAACAGATTCTTTGGAAATGTTTCAAGAATTTGGTAAACGAGCATTATTCAGCATAATGCAAGCATGTAAGGGAAAGAAAACAGGAACATTTTTTTTCTTTTTTGGAAGAAATACTGATTCGAATTACTCATTATCGTGAGAGAACCCAGCGCTCCCAGGCTACGCGATGGAAAAGTGTAACATAAAAACGACCTGCGAAGGCCGAAGGCTGAGGCTCGCACAGGGCCTAACTAAGGCCTGGAATGTTCCCCGCCGCGCGCTCGCCTCTTAGGCCGAAAACCGTGCTGCGGGAGATTCCAATTCCCGGCGATACCTACAAACATATCAAACCCCCATGCAATTCCCTGCACAACTTTGACAACTCAGACAAAAATATATTGCCCCCCCCCCCCTACAAGAAGAGGCCGCACTGCGCATAATACTATTTTTAGGGTTCCGTAGTAAACTAGGAGCCCTTATAGTTTCGCCATGTCTGTAGCTTAGCGCAATGGCCGTTAATACTAGAAATTAGCAATTTGGCACAGATATACATATTAATCACATACAATTTTTTCTTATAATTTGTCGTAAAGTGGGGATGATTTTTTTATTTTGTTGGAATCCTATAGTGTGGGGTATCGTTAAATAGGTCTTTCAAAAACAATAAGGTACCCAGAAGAAAGTTGTTTTATAAAATAAATATTTTCGGAGATATCCGCTTCAGAATAAAAAAAATTGGTCTCCCTCCCCCTCAAACTTTTGATCCGTGGGTCCAAAAATATGAAAAAATATCACGAACCGTGGTCTCATAGAATACTTTAAAATAAATCTATTTCGAACATAATCGGCCCATCCGTTTTTGACTAACTACGGAACCATACATTGAGCATGGCCCGACATGCTCTTGGCCGGTTTGAAATATATACCTAATTACATTCAAATTCTTTGTTTTATTCCTTAAAATCCTCAAAAAACCAATGAAATATTTTTAAACGGTTTTATGATTGAAATACTCCTATGTGGGTCGACCAACCGAACTGAGAACCTCATCCTTCATGCCACAACAATCTTCATCTACTTCAATTGGTACGTGGCTTTCTAGCATTTTCATTAACAACAAAATGTTATCTGTATTCAATTAGTGGGGTCCATGTTTGTACCTACAATCTGTAAACACCTCTGTAAAATACCATGGTTGCATTGAATAAATGATATGATATGATATGATATCATTATGAACTTCAATTTGTTAGACAATTTTGATAGTGCCACCAGATCAGTTTTAATTATCAGTAAAATCAAAATTAAGGAAATACAAGTCACGTTTATGTCCATTGTAAACTCACATTGTGACATAGTCACCTCATCCCGTTTAACAACAATAACTTCTTTTGTGGCATTACCAATTATGTCAAAATGATCTCAATTAATGAATGATTCAAATGAATCAACCTCTCGACTCAAACAAAAACGTAAATTACTCAACCAGGTTACACCATAAGACCATAACCCTCTGATTTAATTTCTGTTCATCAGATTGTTAGGATCCAATAACCTATCAGAAGTTAACCGTCTCAGCCGCGTAAGTGCTACTCCTCGCAAAGCGTATACTGCACATAAAAAGCAGTCCACGTGCACCTTTTACATGCTCCGGAACTTCCGATGCGATTATTAGATCACGCTCAATTCCTTAGACTTGCTCTCGGTCCATTGAAAGCTCACATGACTGATGATTAGAACTCAATTAATTTAAAAATTACCCTTTCCGCATTTAAAGTAGTTAATAGAAAATTTTAATGCCGCAATTCAGAATCATATTTTCTTAAGGTACTCGTTTAATCAACCCAGGGAATTAAAATCAACTTTATTAACATTCGAAATAGACTAGTCAGTCTAACTATGTATACGTACTTACTACTTTACTAGCCAGTAACCGACACAGTTCTACAATAGTCAAATGAAACACTTCAACAAACCAACAAATGGGTTGCAGTACTCACAGCAGTTACAATACTCCAGACACATCATGGAGGTGGTTGTTAAGACTCAGTTGCTGGGTGTAGCAACTGAGTCTTAACAACCACCTCCATGGTTGTCGCACAATCTAAACGCCTTGACCACATACACCATTAAACCAAACGCCACTCACAATCGTGGCCGCACTGAGACGGAAAAATAGATCCGATTTTACACCTTCGACTACAAATGATAAATGGTGCATGTGAGAAAACTGAACCCAACAAAAATGTAAAAAGTTTCATTCCACGATTGCTAACTAATTGATTAATTCCAATAAAACTTACAATTTTAATTGAACTAAAGTAGTCAAACTGAAACTATTGACAGCCCAAATAATAAGAAATGACCATCATCATGACCGTCATTATGACCGTCATCATCATCACCATGACCACCAACATCATCATCATAATAATAACCATCATGATCACCATCATCATGACCGCAATCATCATCATCACCCTTCAGAAATTATTATAACCGATCTCAATGCGTTTAATAAAACTTGTTTATTTTAAACTTGCTTAACTGTAACATTGATGTCTAATTTAGTTTTAATTTTGCATTTCTTCCTCAATTTGTTTTTTCAACTCTATAGAATCGAAAGGGAAGAAACCCTCGATGGCTACAACAACATTAGTTTCACCAATTAGCTCAGACCTCAAATAGCCCAACAAAATGTGAACTGCTCAGCGGATTAAAAACGTGTCCACACCAAGTGGTGCACCACGTGTTCACGGTAGGCAGTAGCGACACCTGCTACGCCGTCGGGCATGACATCAACAACTTTCAGGCCGGCAGCTCGTTCTGACTCACCATGTTGAACTGTAATCATCAAATTGTACGATATCATTTTTATCACAAAAACAAAGTAAAGTCAAAGCGGACTGACAAGGGTGACTCGTTCAATGTCTAACACGAGAATGAATTGATGAACACTGCAGTAGTGACCTTTTATACTGTCAGGTCCCCAGCCACCTGTTCATAGGTGGGTAGATCCCAACCTGATTTATCATCTACCTGCATGGATCAAGCAAAGACCACTCCAAGCAAAACATTGCTTATCGTTTTCTAGATTTTGTAACTCATGTTTACGACATATTTTTAGAAGGCATTGAGCACCGCTTTGGAGTTGAGATAAAATTACGAAACTTGGTATATTTTATCAACGTAATACTTAGCTGTTACAAAACAAGAGGGTGCCCCATTAAAAAAAAAAATTTTTTTTTTCATACAAACGTGGACCACCCTACTACACAGGCCAGGTACACGCAAATTGTTTGCTGAGATCGCGAAACGTCTGGTTGATGTAACTAAAGACCGAAGAGCTGGCGACTTCCTCGCACAACGCATCAGTATTGCGATACAGCGAGGAAATGCCGCCAGCATCCTCGGTACAATGCCACAAGGGCCAATCTTAGATATAGGTTAGGTTAAGTAGATTAGTTAGATTTAATCTATGTACATAAATTGTAGTTTTGAAAATAAATACCTATATTTAAAAAAACTACACAGCCCGATAATCAATCTATATTTTTCATTTATATTTTTTGATTATTTTACTGTATGTTGTTTGTAGTATTTGACATTGTTATATTTTAATTTATTTTTTTATAATTTTAACATTTTTTGTTTATTAGATTTAAGTGTCACTTATAAAAAGTGAATTTACTGACTTTGTTTTAATTAAATTTAAATTATGTATATTTTGTCACGATAACTAGAATTAAGTGTTACTCTTGTGTATTTTTTTATTGTATTTGAGGTCTAAAGCGCAGAATTTCGGCCTACTTCAATGAATGCTTTTAAGTTTTAGTTCAAATCTAACTAGTCTAGCTAACCTGACATATACCTAAGATTTGCAACAGCATTGTTATACAGCGAGGCTAATCTTAGATGTACTTCATGTTATTTAATTTTAACTAAGTTTAAGCAAATTAAAAAGTTTTGATATAAATGAATAAATAATAAATAAATAAATATTTTTGGACATCTTTACACAAATCGACCTACTCCCACGGTAAGCTCAATTAAGGCTTGTGATGTGGGTACCAGGCGACGATATATATAAGGTCTTAATTTATTAGTTGCAGATATTTTAACACATGATACTTTACATTAAAATAATTAACTTTAAATATAAATTAAGAAATCTTTTCATGTAACTTTTTTGATTTCATTTTCCTAACAAAAAAATTAATTATAATTTCGTCTAAAAAAAATCATCATGTATATTATCACATGTCACAATAACACTGTCTGTCATGTCATCAAACGACACAATCCAACGGAAAATAACATGACATTAATAATAATAATAAATATCTTGGGACATCTTAGGTACACAAATCAACCTAGTCCCACGGTAAGCTCAATTAAGGCTTGTGATGTGGGTACCAGGCGACGATATTATAATAGATAGATACATATAGATACTTAAATACATAGACAGCCATGACCAAGGAACAAATATTTGTGATAAATAAATACACAAATAATGCCCTCGCCGGGATTCGAACCCGGAACCTCCAGCTTCGTAAGCAGGGTCACAACCAACTAGGCTACGGAGGCTGACAAATCATGACATTGACAATCATGTATTGAATTTATCGAAGTGAAATGGCCAGTTCCAGTTAAGTAGTACGTAAAAGAAGTACGAGAATCTGTTCAAAGAATTTTCATTTAATAAACACATAAACAGGGTGTCTTTACGTAACAAATTTGTTTTTCCGTTTTCTCCAAAAAAACATGGTAAAAGCTATAATGTTTCATGGTTTAATATACTCCAGAGACCGAGTACTATCAGCTGTAAAAATATCTGCATCTAATAAATTAGGACCTTTTATATAATAGATAGATGATACATATAGATACTTAAATACATAGACGGCCATGACCAAGGAACAAATATTTGTGATAAATAAATACACAAATAATGCCCTCGCCGGGATTTGAACCCGGAACCTCCAGCTTCATATAATCTTATTGATTTCAGCCCACACAACTTGACGAGGTATAACCATCATTCTTATTATTTATACGATAGAATATAGTGCAAACAAGGAGAAAATACTATTTCAAACCTTTTTAGAACAAATTTAACAAGATTTTTACTCATCTCCGAAAATCATTTCTGGAATGAGTATGAAAACAATTTGTTTACAATGAGTATAAAAACAAAACAAAAACATTATCTTGGTATACATACCCTAGATAAATATTGTGAATGAATCATTTGTAGGTGCAACATTTTTAGACTTTTGTTTTTAGTGGTAACCTAAACTAACGATATTAATTACCTATAAATTATACGTATGTATATATTAATTGTAAAACAATTATCATCTTAGGTATATACAAAAAAAGTATCATCGCACCTTAAGTCTTGATCGATCAAATTTACCAAATGAGTATTTCTGGCCCGTAGAATTTCAAAATAACCTCACAAAAAAATTGTTTACTTTTAATTCGGTATAAAAACTGTAAAAGACTTGTGTACACACAGTATGTTACCATAATACAGGCTTTTATTGAAACCGAGAAAAAAGATGCAGATTTTTAGCTAAGCTATGAGCATTATTTGATTAAATATTCAATTTTTAAACGTAATTAACGCTTTATTTACAATGACAGATAAGCTGCTAGCGTTCGTTATCAACGTGCAGTATTGATAGCAAAGTATCGTTGACAAAAAAACAAATACACAGGAATTTTATCGATTTAATTATTTCACAAATTATGTTTTTTTACATACCTACTAGCTAAAAGCCGAGCTTTGTGAGGACTAGGGTAGTTCAACCTATTAATATTTTATCATTATTTATTCTTGATTAAAAGTTATTATGCATACCTAATTCAATATTTTTAAGAGATTCAAGGTTAGGGACCACACATTGTAGGATATCAGTAAAAATGTCCGTTATGTGTAGAGTAGGTTTGTACCCGAAAAAAAAAGTATTTCTATATTTTTATCATACCTTTACAACCTTAGAGTTGGGATTTTGATTATTTTATCTACCCAAATATCATAAACAGTCCATGATGCGTTCAAAAACCGCACATTATGACCAGTGCTATAAAATACACCATAACTGTACTGACTTGTTAGAATAAATTTCTTATCTGTGAAAGTGTTATCATAACTCAATAATATTATCGTTTTCGATAATATTATTTCATTCAAATTTCGAACATCTTTGAAAAAGGAAGGAATTTGATTCTAATATCACTCGAAATGACGTTTAGTTCGAAATTTAGTGTCAATTTCGAACAAAATTGACAATTGTCGCACGTAAGTAAGATTTCGAATGATATGATAGTTGGGGTTGACTCTAGATTGTCTTTGAATTAAAAAAAAACTATGACAGGTGCCAGAGAATTTTTCATTACCGCCATTACTTTGTTTTGTTGGAAAAACGATTTAAATTGTGGAATTATAATAATTGCACTACGAGTATACAAACTGTAAATAATTATTATTGTTCCAAATAAATTTCTGCATTTTCGCATTTTTTTCTGTTATATTTTATTAATAATTACTTTTAGTAGCGAAGAAAAATCCTGCAATGCCGGTCATAATTTGCGGTTACTGAACGCATCATGGAAGCTTATGATAATGTGGGTAGATAAAGTAGTGTATGCAACTGTACATAATTAGGCATTATGTACAGTCACATAAACTACTATTATACTGTACGTATAATATATTTTTGAATGAAAAATTGGTTGTCCGCAAAACTAAAACTGAAGAGCATTTCTCAAAAAGTTTGTACATTTCGATCACGTCTTAGATTTCGATATAAATTGGTAAGCTGGTAGAGACAATTCTGAGCAAGATCCACCACATTTCCCAAAATGTTCCAAAAGATTTGTATAAAACATTCCTTTTTTTGTTCCCGAAAATGCATAGGAATCTGGTAACTAAAAAGAAAACAGTTGTTCATCTGATAAAGGAACAGTCTAGACATAAACCGTGAGGCTGATGTATTTGGCGGTGGTGACCATTACCCCCCTTTTAGTACTGGCAAAAATGTTTTCAAAATTATTTTAAATTTCCTTATTAATCAGAATTGTATGTTTCGGTTTAATGCATGATGATCTTAAGATGTACTACAAATGTTTTTTGAAAAGAGTTGTCCCGCTGAGTTTCTTGCCGGTCCCAATTTTGGGATACCTTCCTAACAATACAATCATACAAAGGAAGGAAATACTTCTCAGGCAGTGGCGTAGGGATAGAACCGGCGTAGATTATTTATTTAGTCACTTGTCTTCATTCTGAAAATATTTATAATGTATAACTAGCTTAATTTGCAAAGGACTATGCGTCAAAATGGACCAAAAACCAACAGAGCTGGGAGTAGTATCATTAAAAAGGTCTGTTTATGTACTTTATTTCATTCTATAGGTGCAAAGTTGAATTCCATGGGATAATTTTATATGAGTAAGGCGTTCTGCGAGTACTCTCTAAGTAAATCACCGTCGCCTACACACCAATCATCATAGTATTTACTCTGACTAAAATACAAATATCTCCGTTTTGCAATGGAATTGAATAAAGTGCCCATAGAATGAAATGAAATAAATGTAAATACTTATTTAATGACACCACTTTCAGCTCTGTTGGTTCTTGGTCCACTCTCCATACAAATATGCCCATGGTCCTTTAGTATGTACATCCACCCTTAAAATTTATTGTCTGTGGTTTAGTAATTTTTCTTTGGTGGGTAGTTTTGTACTTATCTTTCTTATTTTGATGGAGGTAGATCTATCAAATTTCCTCCATTGTCAG
>JALPQI010009891.1:0-45838 GCA_025490895.1 Thaumatotibia leucotreta | reverse complement strand
GATGTCCCAAGATATTTATTTATAAAATAGACTACAGTCTATAATTAAAGACACTATAATTATGTCTAACAGATTGTAAAATACTTACACGTAACATAATAACAAGTTAATTAAAGACAGCGGCAAAAGAAAGTGCAATAATGAATGCCATTGCAACTTGATAACTTAACTTGTTATCTGAATCGTTACCGTTTTATTACCTGTGTAAATATTAATTAATGTTATTATGCGTTTTACGTAATTACCAATTATTATAATTTTAACGGTGAGCATTAAAATAATGAATCGGTTTGATTCATAGTTACTTTATTAATTAGAAATTGGGGATTAAAAGCGTATTGAGTTTTACTTCCTCTCAAACCTGTATCATAATCGGCAATTAAAATTAAGTAGGTACATAAGCATTCATTGGAATAATAAATGAACTTTCCTTTTTTACAAGTAGAAGAATTATTATAAATATATAATTATTAAAAATATTAGATGTTATACCTATATAAAAAAAAATAATGCGCAAAATTAAAAATCACAACCATTTTGTATAGAAAGGTGCATTCAGACCAAACGAGCATTCGCTATTCTATCCCCCACTCTACGAAATCAACGAATCACGTTTTGTGTAACGATCGATTTTCGTATAGTAGAGGGTTAGAATAGTGAATGCTCGTTTGGTCTGAATGCACCTTTAAATTAGCGATTAAGCGAAAATTCGT
Organism: Thaumatotibia leucotreta; assembly: GCA_025490895.1. Lineage (NCBI taxonomy): Eukaryota > Metazoa > Arthropoda > Insecta > Lepidoptera > Tortricidae > Thaumatotibia > Thaumatotibia leucotreta. The sequence goes on along the minus strand of JALPQI010009891.1, from coordinate 45,125 downwards.
TCGATTAAAATTACTACAAGTGATACAAAAGCCGCATTTTTTAGTCTGGCTTTTTAGATTGCAGAATGGGATCTTGACTAGGTCTGCAGGCATTTGATATCTTAAATTTGTATACAGATATTCGCTATGATCACCAGATATTTTTCTCATTGTGGGCTTCAAGTGGTGGTAACTTTTTGGGTACCTCGCGATAGATCAAATAGTCTAAGCACGCAATTTAATTATTAATCAATGATGACACACAACATTATTAAATTGCTTAGTTTCTAATGAAAATTAGCAAGTGATCCAAATTAATATTTGGGAATAAATGCGTCCATGGACACGTGTGATTATTGGATACAAGGATTAGGAAGTGTCATGGGCCGATCGCACGTCGAACGGAGCATGGAGCGTAGCCAAATTGGCATTCGCTATCGCTCGATTTTTAATCGAGAACGAAAGCCAGCTGTCTTTGTCGTACTAATAAGAAAGAGTGATAGAGAGAGAAAACTACGATATGCTACTGAGCGTAAGCGATTAGCAACTAGGCTACGCATGCAGGCACTTTAATAGGTATGCGATGACGTAATTATTTCATTAAACTCAATCCGTGGATTTTATAAATGTGCATTCAGACCAAACGAGCATTCGCTATTCTATCCCCCACTCTACGAAATTAACAAATCATGTTTTGTGTAACGATCGAATTTCGTAAAGTAGGGGGTTAGAATAGCGAATGTTCGTTTGGTCTGAATGCACCTTAACGGGTTCCCGACATATCAATTTTTCCTGTACCTATATTACCTAACATTGTTTCATAGAAGATTGTCCGAGTACTTTGCAACTAGTTCACTGCATAAATATTCACATTATTAATGGCCAGCATAAATGATCTGACATAATTATTACAAGATAGGACTAATCTTTATGAAAACAGTACAATTGCATTGTTGACAATAATAATTGCATAATAGGGCAATTATGTAATGAAGGCTTACTGAAACTAGAGCAGGTCTATTTTTCTAGATCAACTTCATTTTGTTGTTTATTGAAACAGATTATTTCGAAATGGAAACTAGGTTTCACGCAAGAAATATAGCTAGATCAATGGGTTACCTAAGAAGAAAACATTAAAAAATATCAGTATAAGTTTAAATATTTGGCAATCGGGTTACTCACGTAATTTAAGTCGATAATTCCTCGACATGTTTCGATTGATACATATTTAAATATGTACCCGTTTGATAAATATTTGTTCCTAGTTTACTACGGAACTCTAAAAAAGACGAATAATGTCCTCGCCCGGATTCGAACCCGGAATCTCCAGTTTCGATAGGCAGGGTCACTATCTAGGCTACGGAGGCTGACAAACTTACTTTATTTTTATATCAGGAAATAGCAGTTTACGACAAAACTAGTGCACTTTTAGGTTAGAAAATTGTTTGCTAGATTAGACAACTAAAGATGAACGGGCTTTAGGTTTGCGACACTCATAGATACCTTATACTACTAATTGTATACAATAGTACAACAGCAGTTCTACCCTTACCCACTCCAGTACCTACAGTGAATAATATAATATATGACATTATTGTATAGAAATAGATATACCAATAGTGTATCAGGTGTGTGTGATATGTATATCGTTATTCGTGGCGGGTCGCCTTGGGCGCGGCCGACGGCAGGACTCGAACGTTCGAAAGGTTACAAAAGATGTACAGACATTGGAAGCGACAAAGTGATCTTTGGCGCAACTACGCTCAACATTCGACAATGAAAGTGTTGTAGCAAATATGTTAGTGATCCTTTTGCAGTATACAGGAACACAGGAATAGTGGGATAACTTAATTCAAAGGTAAATGCACGTCCGTTCGTATTCCGAATGTATTCGAAGACAAGTAAATATTTAGTAAAATCGTAACCTCCCCGCGAGTTACAGACCGAGTGATCAGCTGTAATACGTATTTGTATACATATATCACAAAGAACCCATTCGTATTCCGTTTAGACAAAATTGCATACGCAGGCGCGGATTCAGAACTTAGTTGAGGGAGGGGGGGGGGAGCACTGCCCTATGATATGATAGTATTTTATACTTAAAACATCGCCTAGCCATACATAAGTCAAGTGTGAGGGGAGGAAGCAAGTGCCCTCATTGCCACCCCCTGGATGCGCGCCTGAGCATACGAACGTTGTTTAGAGAAATACATGTTTCACTGAGGGTTGGCCTATTTGGGGATCATACAAAACAATTTGTTGTCGAGATTTAAATTGTATTATACTAATATTTTTGTATTTATCTGTCAATAAAATTTTACGAAAGAAAACCTTATAAAAATATGGACTAAATGGTTGATTGAGTTCATCAATATTTTTAAACCCCAGCTTGCTTGCTTTTAAGAAAGAAAATATTTAATATTAACCCAATATTTAACTAGCATGAGCTGGCAGAGAGTTTAAACGTGTCGACGTCATAACATATATTATGTTAATACCAATGGAATTTCTAAATATTACGAGTAGGTATATTCAAAAATCATGAACCAAAAAAATTTACTAAGTTGGGCTTCAAACCCACGTCTTTATTTTTCGCGTTACTGACGTTTCGGGCATGACGTTACACCCGTGGTCGCATGCAGGTTCCTGCCCCGCTATTAAGTCCCATTGTCGTTAAAATATGAGTGATAATGAAAGTTTCAATAAACACACAGCGTGTGTATTTGATACGGGCGAATATTTTAATGGAGATTACTATCGGACTTAGGAAACCTGTTTACATCATTTTCTTTAGGAAATTATGATTTCATTTTCATACAAATTGAGCACGCAATGTATTGAATCCACTGGTAGCCACATTATTAACCCTTTAACGGATAGGACTAAAAAAAAACTTGAATTCAAGCCTCAACGCCATCGTATAGTTCAACAAAAATTCTGTACAAGAAAAAAATACAAAAAGATAGTTATACAGAATGGTCGTTTTTGAGAGCGGGGCCCTATGAAGGATTAATTAACATGGACATACTTATACCTGATCCACGATAACGAGCTAATATAGGGACCACTCTTTCGCACTTTTGTATGCAAATGAAAGGGACAGAAAAGGGCAGTGGGCGTCAACATTTGTACCTTGCTGTCGGCCTCGGCTTACATGCAGACTCTCGGAATATTTTTTATTCTATCATTATTTTTTTCCTTAAAAATTAATTTCCAAACTGAATCTCATACATTATTGTTTTATTGTAGTTTCTTGAATATAGACACTATTATAGTGATTCTATTATAGTGAGTGATTAATGATTATATGTACTATAATCATTAATCACTCACTATATAGTGAGTGATTAATGATTATAGTACCTATCTACATAAACGCCATACGAGTGTCATGTCAGTTGGACGGCATACATTGCTGCTGGGTTGCACTTTAGAAAAATCATTACACCTAATAACAACACCTGACTACAATTTTTTATAAAATTGTTATCTTATAAGATTCGTAGAATCAGATATTATAGCTGGATTAATTATTCATCCGTATAAAATACACTCAAAAAAGGCTCAAAGTCACCCAAAGGGCAATGGAGAGGGCTATGCTAGGAGTCTCTCTGCGTGATCGGATTAAAAATGAGACCATCCGCAGCAGAACCAAAGTAACCGAAATAGCTCTCCGAATCGCTAAACTGAAGTGGCAGTGGGCGGGGCACATTGCGCGTAGAACCGATGGCCGTTGGGGCGGGAAGGTTCTTGAGTGGCGGCCACGTACCGGAAGGCGTAGCGTGGGTAGGCCCCCCACAAGGTGGACCGATGACCTGGTGAAGGTCGCAGGAGTCCGCTGGATGCGGGTGGCGCAGGACCGGTCATTATGGCAATCTTTGAGGGAAGCCTATGTTCAGCAGTGGACGTCTTTCGGCTGATATGATGATGATGATGATAAAATACACACACCCTGGATGTAGCTAGCACTAGCAGCATTCAACGAAGCAGATTGCAAAATAAAAACATTTTGAATAAAAAGTTTGTTTACATTGTTTGCAATTTCTATTAACGGCGACTTTAGAATCGTGTTTGTCAGAGTGTACTTCACACATACATCTCGCGAAGCCACATCCAGCGACTCTACACTTTCGTGCGCACCTTCTATTCTACCCGTCAAGAGGAAAATGACACACAATCGTCCACTTCCTAACATTATCCTAGGTCAATCTCGTTACGGTCGGTTCGAACTAGGGCTCCCGATATACGTACTATTCGCCGAACCGTAGCTCCGTTTTCTTAACCCCGGCGGTACTAAGATCACGAATTTCACAGTCACGCCGAGATACGTACCCGAATCTTTGTTTGTATACGTATCTACGAATCTTGGCTTCGTTCTGGCAACGACTGCTCGTGGCATGGATCCGGCCGGACCAATTACTATGCAAACAAATAAGGCCTATTATTAAATAACAGCTTGTTTTAAAAGTACGTATTGAGTATTATACTCTGAATCGGGACGAACGGTATTTTATTGATTAGACTTGCATTTTTCGTATCGATTTATGTTATACAGGATGGGAACGAGTATACCGGCAGACTTTACCAATACATTCTTGATGACAAAAGAAGTAAAAAAAATATGACATATGTCGTTTCCGAACAAAAAAATATTTTTTTTTCTTTCTGTTTTGTGATATTTTGATTGATTTTGTACATAACCAGTAATAAATTGTAGGGAAAGAATATTCTTTTTTCAGTGTTTTTGAATTTTTTTTTTAAGTTTAACATTTTTCTGAAACTTTTTTCTCATTTTCTCTAACTTTAATCAGTGTGTATGTCGAGATGAAAACTATTACTGTAAGAATTTTAATCGTGCAGGCATTTTTCAGTGACTTGTGATGCAAATAGTTTTTTGAATAACATGTCATTATCTCTTAAACTAAGCTGAATCCAGAAAAGTTCATATGACATTATAGCCCCAAAATGTGTTCAGGAATACACCTTTCAAGTTTGTCGGTATACTTACTAGCCACCCTGTAGAATAACGTGGTAGGTACTGTGTTCTATATAACAAGCGACGGTGTTATTTATGGATTAGAATTTATATTGTGATTTTGAATCACCAGATAGAAAAATTAAAAAAGAATGTTAAAAATATTTGGCCAAATTGCTATACATAAAAGATAATACAGTCGGTCATTTAAGTTTATTACGTGACAGGGCGGCCCTTTTGTAGATAAGACCTATACTAAGAATTTGCACTCGTAAAGTAGCTAACAATAGTTTGTCTGCGATGTAATTGACCACACGTGGTAATTTTACTGATAAATATGTTAACTTGGGCTTTACCTGGTACACCTTTTGTTTGTGAAGTTGAATTAAATAGCCGCATCTTTGTTATGATATAGATAAGCGGGGATGTTTTAGTAAATTTGAAAAGGGCAATTTCGGGTTTTGGTTTTATACGTGTTTAGTCACTAATAAGATTGCAGGCCGGACAGACTTAGCGAGAGTTTAGTCGAATTTAAATTAATTGTTTTTTTAATATTTTGTTACGTTTTTGTACTGTTACTGTTGGTGAGAAGATAGCGTTTTTAAAGTGTATTAATAATGAAGATCAGTTGGGTGTGGAGTTATGCCACCAAGGTCTGACACGGCTTTATGCACTTTGTGCAATGATTGTACGAACAATGAGTTTTCGTGTCGTGGTGGTACAACAGGATCGATAGGAAAGCATTTGAAAGCGGCGCACCTAAAATCTCCCGTCATCGTCACGACATTCAATGAGTTAGTATATTGTATTTTTTAATTATATTGCTTTTTAATATCCTTTTATATTTTAAAAGTTCCTTATTTTGTAGGAAATAACGCTGTAAATTTGTATATTTATGACGCATTTATTTTGTTCCTGAGTTATGGTTTTCCTAGTATAGATTAATCGTTGTCTGGTTCCCCTCAATATTGATTTATGTATTTATTTATGTCAACTTTATTGCACGAAAGAAAAACTTAAATTATGATATTTAGAACTTAGAAAAAATATTTACTCCGCACTGTGTTATGTATTTTTTAACTTCCGTTCACGTCTCATTATTAAATTAGGTAATTAATACATGACAATGTGTCAGTTTTTATTAATATTGAACTCAGAAAATATCTATATTTTATAATTCTGCCCTCCTTACCTTAAAAAGTAAAATATTAATATGTAAAATTTAATCTCAGTACGTATACACGTTATCATACTGAAATTAAGTACAACTAAGTTATCGCACTTTACGTTAGAAAGGCAATTAGGTAACCACTAAATTAGATTCACAGATATTACGGAACATTCTCATCCGTTTTCCTTAGTCCTTAAAGACAACGCATCGAATCGTCACTCAACAACGCGGGCGGAACGGATCTGCGTGTAATTAAGATACGTATCCCCGTGTACACGTGTATACGTAACTTTATTGATACGTAGCCGTGTAACACGCAGGAAACGGGCCTTAAAACCGTGGCCGTGTAACACGGCAACGGGGATCCGGCTACGGTTACACGAAACACGGTCACGACCACGAGCCCTAGTTCGAACGTGGAAAACTTTGATCGTCGATTGTTTTTAGTCGAATTTGTTGGATTAGTGGTTTTTAACCGACTTCAAAGGAGAAGGTTCTCATTTCGACTGATTTTTTTGTATGTATGCTGCTCAATATTTCCATGAATCCTGAACAGATTTTTAAATTTGATTTAATAAAACGGTTACTTATAACCCCGAGATGCTCCTGTTGGCACCAAGATCTTGGGAGAAATCAGTTGAAGTCGGTTTTTAAACTTGGTGATTATGTACCTACCTATATTTAATTCGTGCGAAGTAAATTTGAATTATACCATTGACAAATATCGCCTTATCTTATACTTCTTATATTGGCTGTATTTTAGACGATTCGATTGCACGTTTTGCATAATACCGTCCTGAGGGGTAGATGTCGTAACTTAATAATAAGAATCGGTCAAGTTCGAGTCACATTCGCACATCAAGGCCCGGTTATGCCCCGGCCACGACATTGGTCTAAGGCAACCAGCGGCGAGCGAATCCATGAGATGGAGCGGGATGCCGATATGGGTACGAGAGGGAGCACCATACGTTTTCCGCTAAGCCGGTCGCCTTAGACCGATGGCGTGGCCGCGGCGTTAATTACATTCATTATTTATGACATAGAGCGAAAAACGGTAAATTTTCCACGTTTATTGGTGATATGTACGGTAGCCCCATGTCTTTAATATTGTTTTCTTTTATCTTGAAATTAATCAATTTATGGGACAATATTTCGAGGCATTTTGAGTTTGATATACTTACAAATAATAACAGACATTAATGTATGTTGATTTTCAAGTAGGTACAAATAACTGCAAATCCGTACAACTCACTAGTGACATTTAGCGCCTTACACAAAAATATGCTCAGAAATGTGTAAAGGTTAATCATTTGTATATAGTTGATCTATGGTACTGCAAACTCATGGTTAACATAATCGATCGGAGCCTCTAATCAGCTATAGATCACGCCACGGCCGCGCACCGTCGTGCCTTGCGCACGCGTTCACTTCCGGTAGAAAATTCCCGCGAAAATGCAAGTCATACAAACAAATGTCAATACCGACAACTTCAAAACTTCAGTACCTATTACCTACGACATAGTACATTCAGCAGTAGGTACAGTCCATTTCAAATACGAGGGCCCGATGCCACTCAAAAGTTTTGTCATTTTTTTTTTCTTTTTTTTTTATGTTGGCACTACAACGTGGCTCCACTCCACCTGATCGTAAGTGAAAAGTAGAGCCCGAACCGCGGCGGCAACGAACAGGAGACAATCAGTAACCTGTTAGTTGCCACCGCACCGCCTTGCTGGCCCGCTAGATGCTTCTTCACGCTTCGTTTAAAGGGTCCCAACTTATAGGTATGCGGAAACACATGTGCCGGTAAAGAATTCCACTTTTTAATAGTCCGGCATATGAAGGAATTGTCGAATTTATTTGGTCCACTACAAATTGGCACGTGTGGTACACCGATGTATGCATAAAATATCACGCCACAAAAGGGCCTGGCCAGGTTTCTTTGGTTATCACTGATCCTATTGCTGACGCCTAATGACTTTGTTAAGCGGAATCGGGCCTTCGTATTTGAAATGGACTTTACATAAACACTTAATTGCAGTCCAGTGACTAAATAGTTCGCCTTTTCCCAAAATATAATATACTATCTATTTATTATATCTACTGGAACTCTAGAAGCGTCAAGGTGCATTTAGGCCAAACGAGCATTCGCTCATTCTATCCCCCACTCTACGAATTTTTTTTTATATGTATATAGGTAATGTCGATGCCAATTTTGTCAGCCACCATATCCTAGTCGGTGGTGGCCTTGCCTACGAATCCCGGCGAGGGCATTATTTGTGTAATTATTTGTTACAAATATTTGTATCCCATTTCTTAATTGAGCTTACCGTGGGACTCAGTCGATTTGTGTAAGATGTTCCCGGATTTATTATGTTTATTTATTTTATTAGCAAACAACTCATCAAAATATGCACATATTTATAATTCAATATATGTATACCCGGGAGTACTTGCGCGCATTTCCTGCGATTTTTGAATTGATGTGTATCATATACGTCATTGTGAATCATTACGCGTAGCATTTAGTGCTTAAATGGTTATGCGATGGTTATTTAATGAAATTGCGTGGTGATTAAATAATGTTTTTATTATAAGAACGTGACAGGCATAATTTATGTTAGGTACAGTAGGAATGTAGATTCGATAAAAAATATAATATAAAATAAGCTTTATTATGATGGAATCCGTTTAAGTCCCTGAATCGGGGTGTGTATGAACTGCGATGGCGATCGAACGAGAAGAGTAGGTACCTACACTGCATTTGAACTTAAAAAAACCCTTCCGATGCAAAGAAGAGACGGAATAAGGCTTGGGTTACAACGGCAACACACAATAAAACAGGACAGCAGTATTACCTTCGTGTGTTCCGAAAGGCTTTCTAAGTTCATACGGAGTGTATATAGGTATGAGAGTGGAGCGAGTTAAGGCCGAGCCACACCAGTTGGCGGAATGCACGTACGCGTGACCAGCAATCGGTGTGCCATCGAATAAATTATGACATTTACATAAGCTATATGTTTTTTTGTCCAAACTCACCCCTTTTTACTATACATTACTCTGAGACCGTATGCGTTTAAAAATTACTTCATTCGATTTAAAATACGTAAAACTCTCCTTACATTCCACATATCATTTCGCATACCAATGATAAATGACTTAAACTCGCCAACTAAGTAAATGAAACGATCATGTCTCGTACAGGGTTGCCACCTGTGAGAATTGAATGGTACCTATGTTATTCCGCTTAAATTGCAAAATAGGAAAATTTGACAATTTACTTTGACCTTTGGGATGATAACTCATAATAAGTATTTCTTACAATTTTTGTTTTCCAATTTGAATGAGATGATTTCCTTGACAGTTTTTTGTGCTTTTATTGGCTAAACTACAAAAAAAACCATTTTTTTAAATAACGTTATCACTAAAACCCTGTGGTTTAATATTACCTGGAATGCATTACCTGATTGTTTATAGCTACTACTAAAAGTACTACCATATATTGCGAAATTGATAAATTTAGTAAATTTGTCTCTATCATTCCAACGACGGCATCATTTAGAGTGAAAAAGACAAATACTCCAAATTTGCGGTTTTCGAAGTTCACGTTAGGGCTGCAGGCTTTTTATATAAGGACTCATCTGTAATGTGTACATACAGAAACACAATAAAAAATACACACTTGCTTTTAAATTCTGGCTTTTTCTGATACTTACAGCCAAATCCATCAAACAATTACGAGGAATTTCGCATTCGAGGCAAAATTGGACGTGGAGAAACCCTGACAAGTGACAACCCTGTTTATATGAATTGAAGAGACGTCCTTAAGCAAATTGTAAATTCGCAATATCAATATTATTTCCAATATCGAAGAGAGTCCTGATCGTCTCATTTGACAGGCTGTACTAATCACGATGCTACGTTTGTTTATTCTTTGTATAAACAAAAACACTAAAAATACTATTATGTACATACTTCTGCTTCGCGGTATTTGCTATAACTACCTATATTAGCTGAATTTTGCTAACTATATTAGCTGAATTTTGTGCCTTAACTGTTTAAACTTACTATTACTAGAGTTTCCATGGCAACACAATTATGGTCTTTAGACTAGGCCAATACGGTGACTCCACCAGTAATGGATAAGCACTCAATGTTTACAGTCAATACTTATTATTTTCAACAAGCTAAGAGTTATGCATTTGTTTCATAATTTTCCACCCGCATGTCTTTAGGACTTAAATTCAAGTTACCATGACTTTGCAAGTATCGGTAATGTAGGTTTTACTCGATAGTCTCGATACCTACGTAAAGCAGGCCATCGCGCTCGCTCCAACATGCCAGTGCGGCCGCGATAAAATGCATTACGTATCGAGTAAAACCTAACGTATCCTTTACTTTCCAACTCATGGCCGGCTCAGTAGCCGTACCACGAGTGGCATTAGTGGCATTTGGATTGGCATTAGTGCACAGTGTGCTTGAAATATCCAACACTAAGGATGCGGCTCCACTGACGCGGAGCTCGGCTGCCCTATGCAGAAATCAAGTATCTGTGTTTTGTCAAATTTTACAGGAGAGCGAAAAAACGTTTTTTTTAGATTTTTCTTGATTACATGTTTACTAATTAAATTATAGCATATATTATAGCCGTTTTTTATTATGCAAGATATCATTAATAGTATACTATATTTATTTTTTCAAAATAATGAGCACAATCATTTTAAAACGCTAAAACAGGTTTCTGCCTAGAATGCGATAATATAATTTTAAAGCTTTTCTACAAAGAAACAAGTATCTGTTTATATTTTAGTGCCTTGGTAGGCTTCTTGTTGATAAGTTTATAAACATAAGCATGTTCTATACTACGTTTTAGATGCCTATAATTTAGTGTATATCATGCTTGTGTTAAAATATATTATTTCGGTATTAATGCAGTAGGTATTGGAGTGTTTCATGGAAAACAAGGTCCTGTTTTGTTTGAATGCAAGTTATTTTAAAATTCATGGGTGTATGAGTTTTTTTTTCTGGAACAATGTTTTTCTGACAAAAATACGTGAAAATTTAAATCAATTACTTAAATTGTAGGAAACACCTTACATACCTAACCAAAAAAGAACTTCAAACCCGACAGTCTATGGAGAATATCTGGACGCACGCGTGGAAGACGTTAAAATAAAAAAATATAGTTTTGTTCAATTAATCTGCAAATTAACATACAATATATATATATATGCATTTACATTTTTACTTACACCTGGTACAGAACATAAAGATAAAGGTATCCATATACATCAACCTTATTCAAACATCTGTACTAACTAGTTCACATTCCTCTATTAAATCAGAGTGATTGTGAATTTTCTTGTTGTGCATTCAAAATAGTTGCTAATTATTTGGCATTAAAGGCACTAACTTTTCCAAAATCTCTTCTTTTTGCTGTTCTGACACCTCTACCTCTTGAGACATTGATTTTTAATTTAGTAATTAAGAAGAAGAAGTCCACTACTTTATATTTATTCATTAAAATTATTTTTATAAAATACAGTCCTATGTCCGTTTCTGAAGCAACCTTCCACCACGTTTTTCAATAACAAATACTTTAAGGTGTAAAATTTATTATTTTTCATCACATTTAGCTAGTGGTAGAAACTACCCCAATTCTCGAATTTTACCCTAGTTATTATTTTCTAAACATATAGAAACTATCTGTTTTGCCCCATGGCGAGCATTTAAATAAAAATATTCCTTATATATATATCCTATTCTTTGCATCTTTTCATTATAAATAATTTATACAGCCAGGAAAACACTTCAGTTATCAGATAATAAGCACTTAAATAACACTTCTCGTATACGACCTATGACCGACAAACGTATGAAAAAACAGGCAGATTCAAAAGTTTAATTTGAATAAGGTACCGCAGGACAATTTCTAACCCAAATTCAAACACTTAAATATAAATAAAAGGTTTTGGTATCCCAATAAAATGAAAATTTCTAAGCTAAAGTCAAGTAACTTAGCGATCTATATCAATATTTCTACGCTGAAATCAAGTAACTTGGCGATTTATATCAATATTTCTACGCTGAAGTCAAGTAACTTAGCAATCTATATGAATTTCAAGTATCTTTCGCAAGATACTTGATTTCAAGATAGAATTAGGGTATATACTTGACTTTAGCGTAGAATACCCCGTTGAAAAAAGATACTTGAATTTTTGAAAGTTCTGTAACTACAAAACTATTCAGTAGTAAAAAATAAATAAAATACTGAAAAATGTATTTTAAAACAGTGAATCGAATAATGTAAAAAAAAATTTTTTGATATATTTCGAGATACTTGATTTCTGCGTAGGGCAGCCGAGCAGCTGTGCAAAATTGACCAATTACATTCTTCAAATTCGAATTCGAAACACTGTGATGCGGTCTCATTGGCCGAGCTCCCACAGCTCCGCTCCGCTCTGTGTCAGTGGAGCCGCACCCTTATGCCAAGTAACTGTAGTCCGAGATACGAACCCCTAAAGAATAGTGCAATGCAATGACGTCTTCTATGCAAGCAAGATACGCAATTACGTAAAAGGTTATTGTTCCGATATTTATTATGGCATTTTTTAAATGGCACTACTAATAACTTTAATATAGTAATCAGTGTTTTGGTCCTGGTTCGTATCAGATAAACAACTCTTTTTTTTTCTTTGCAGGTAATAAAACGACGGGTGGTACATTTACACGCGAGATCTTGGAGAAGCTACGTTGGAAACTCGGAACATACAAGTTTATGTTCTGATGTGTACTAGTCAGTAAAAATCTGCTCAATATCCAGAGTTCTTTTTTTTCTACTGACCTGTAAAAAGCAATAAAGCATTCAGATTTTATATTATATATCTATGTACACCTGTTTGCCGCGTGGTGATAGCGGTAAGAATACAGTTGTCACCACCCCATATCTTCCAGTCGTAAGAGTCAACTGAGGGATGAGTTACAAATTATATAAATAGTCCTTCAAATTAGTAAAACATAAAAAAAAAACAATTAAACAAATACCCCCGCATTGTTCCCGGCGCAAAAGTGCCCATTAAGCTCACTGCGTTGCCACGCCGAACCGCAATGGACAGTCTTTGCGGAAGACCAGAAACTGAGGGATATAATATATAATATATATTTACACAGCCTTAATGTTAAGGAAATCACGTCGTGTAAATATGTTTTCGGCACCATAACTGTAATGATATATTTAACGTCGACTGTATCATAGCAACTACGTCAGTTTTGTCAGCCTCCGTAGCCTAGTTGGTAATGACCCTGCTTACGAAGCTGGAGGTTCCGGGTTATCACAAATATTTGTTCCTTGGTCGATCATGGCTGTCTATGTATTTAAATATCCATGTGTCTCTATTATATTATATATATCGTCGCCAGGTACCCACATCACAAGCCTTAATTGAGCTTACCGTGGGACTAGGTCGATTTGTGTAAGATGTCCCACCAAGATATTTATTTATATGTTTTCGGCACCTTAACTGTAATGATATCTTTAACGTCGACTGTATCATAGCAACTACGTAAGCACACGATGCGAAAAAAAATACGTAGTAGGAAGAAGTTTTCTCACCGACTCGTTAACTTACGTATGTTGATCACATCGTGATCACTTGCTTAGAATGTTTTTTGTACGGTCAATGCCATAAAAATATACACAATTTTAGACCTTATGCCCCAGACATTAGTAAAAATGTGTATACATATTAATGCCCTTGACCGTATGTTATTTTACTTATTTAGAACATCTGTATGAATTTAAGCGCGTAAGTTTCTCGGTGTCACGAATTCCAATAAATGTAGTCATAGTCATGGTATCATAAAAACATAATGCCACGACAATCATGATTGTTAACAATAGGTTTCAAAATTACATATGCCCCATACAAATGTTACCAAAGATTTTCACCATCAGTACCTAACTTATATAGAAGAGGCCTACTACCTAAAAAAATAAACGTATGTAGGTATATTATACAGTGTGTAAATCTAATACGGGCGATCAATTAAACCAGGCATAATATTCATTAGTATAATCATGGATTACATGGTTTTATTAAAGTTACTCTTTATTATGACCCAACAGAATTTTTTTTAAATTATCAGAGCAGCAATGTAGGTACGAACATTTGTTATTGTTGATATGGCAGTTAGGTATGTCATCTGCTTTTGAAATTAGCTGTCAACGAGTGTTTAACTTGCGTATGTTGCTCTACATTGCGCGCCGAATTATTTTGTATGGAAAATTTTGTTGCTCTAATTTTAAGTAAAAGTTATTTAAATGTACTTATTATATCGTAAACTAACACCCGTTAAAAGCATCGCCCGTATTAGACTTACACCCTGTATAGGTACGATAATAATTATTATTCCCTCTTTAAAATAATTACTTTAAAGTAAAGTACCTACCTGCTTGAAGTTTTTTTGGATAGTACGTTTACGGTTACCGTTTTTATTGCATTTCTTCCTAACATTATCTATCTTATTCGCACCCCCTGCCAATGAAGTAATAAAATGTTATCTATACCAAGCAACGAATTGCTCATAAACAGACCGTTAAATATAGTGAAGTCATTGCACGTAGAGTACGAGTAAACGTAGGTACCATTTTTAAACTCAGGGCATTTTCGGAAAATTAAGCTATGGCCAAATGCAAGAAAATTCAATCGTGGTCAATTTTGTGAGAATTGGTACCCTTAAATAGTACTACTACTTAATGTATGAGAATCGAAAAATCAACTCAATAGCGCCTAATACATATTAGCACCGACAATAAGTTATATTTCGCCTCTTTAAAAAGTAAAACAATGAAATGAAATAAAATTGTACTACTACGCTACGTTGCTATTATATTATAGGTAAAAATCACATTCCATATCAGATTAATGCATGCCAAATTGCGACGTGTATTATTGTACAACTCTGATGGTACTTAGAATATTGCAAGCTGTATTTATAAAGATTGCATCGTCCTCAGAACTAGTTAATTATGTGCAAGGATTTCCTATGAAGGAATACAATAAAGGAAAATGAGAAAACGCACGAAGTGCAACCGGTATCATATATTCCTGACATGTTTCTTCTAAGAAGTACATATATTAATAATAAACTAGAGGCCGATTGGAAGGTAAAATAAAATCTCCTTTTGCGAAATTTAATTCCTCGATTAGCATAGATAAGAATGTCCCATTAACATTTTATTCATATTTGAAGAGGTGAGCAAAATTCACTTTGTATAATAATTACATAAAGGCAGGCAGGATCGGCAGCGGAGAATGCGGCCAAACTAAAGCATACTAAATAGGTACTCTGCCTTGGAGCCAACGCACGACTTTGTGCCGGTGGCTGTAGAAACTGCGGGACCTTGGGCTGTGGAGGCGAAGAAATTCATTGGGGATGTGAGTCGACGGCTGAAGGATAGGGGGTGTGATCCTCGTTCCGGATCGTACCTGATCCTACAGATTTCGTTGGCCATTCAACGCGGCAACGCGGCCGGTGTAATGGGGACTTTTGGGCCGGGTACGGTTCGGGATGATTTCTTCAGCTAAGTCCTGTTGTGTTAGCATGTAGATAATATGACGAAGTTTGTTGCGGATCCCATCATTGATGTGTATGAGACGAAGCCTGTTGCTGATTTATTTTGCGTTTGTTGCCCTCTGACGAAGCCTGTGTTGCAGATATGTTTCCGATGTTTAATGGCTAATAAATTATATATATTACATAAATGTAGTTCTAATATAGATGAATATCTCCTACCTAGTCGCCGTTGAGTTAATAAACATAATATGTATATATTTTCATTAATTTTAACTAAGGCGAGAAATAGTGCAGGAAATAGGAATGCATATAAATATTATTGTATCTATTTAAAGATTAATTTTCTGCTAGACGTATCTATTAACCGATTTTTTAATCCGACTCATCTTGTAAACCTAGTTCGTAAATACAATTAACATGTTCCCTGAGTCTGATAAATCGTCAATCAGAGAAACCCCGCAATTCAAAGAAAATCAAGAAGAATGCCGGCAATTTTATTGACTAAAATAAACTAAAAAGCTACAACCGAAACACGTTAATTTGCATCGTTATTGTTTCATTACTTTAATAGCCACATAACAGAATGATTCCATGCTACGACAACGCTGACTAAGAGAAGATAATGGTCGTGTTCTACGACAGGATAAAAGCGGTTAGCTGAAGCAACGGACCGCGCCGTAAGACCGCTGGTATGTTCACACGTGGAGTTGTATTCACGGGTGTAAATTTTAAGCCAGATTGACGAGCGACGAGCGACGCGTACAGCGGAATGTCGAAACTCGCCGCTCAGGGAGGTTACTATGAAATGAAATGAAAATGAAATGAAATAAAATTTATTTACGACAAGCACAATGAACATACACATCATACAAATAAGCACATAACAACAGCTTGCCATAAAAGGGTCAGAAACTCAGCATGTAGCTGGCTAAGCCAGCGTTGTTCTTCCGGTGTGACCCACCAGGTATGTACACTGGCCGACGAGGAGACCACGCCTAAAAAATTAAAAAAATAGGAAGTTAGGTCCTAAACTGATTCACATTAGTAGATCGTGGTAGCCCTACCCGCCTTACACTAAGGCCTGAGTAGACGCTTAAGCGGAGCGTCCAGCGTGGCGTCCATGGAAGAAAAGTAACACTATAAATGATAGTGTAAGCGTGTAGAGCTCATCGCCAACAAACTGGTCCGCAGTTTGGCGAATCATTTGGATTGTGGTACACTTTGTTGTTAATGTTATAAAAAAAATTAAAAAAAAATTAAAAAAAAAAGACACAGTGCACGCCGTGCAAATCCCTTGAGTGCTCGACGCGCCGCTGCACGACCTGTAGACGTTACATGACTTTGCAAGTATCAATAACGTTAGGTTATACTTGATACGTAAAGCAGGTCATCGCGCTCGCTCCAACATGTAGGTATGTATGTATGTAAATTCTTTATTATACACAAAACGCAGGTAAAAATACACATATTAACAGTAAATTTGACAGGTACAAAGGCAAACTTATACCTGTAAGGGATCTCTTCCAGTTGACCTTTGAGCAAAGGAGTTGCGTATAGTAAGCAAAAGATAGACAAACATACACGTGTACTGTGGTGAATGTATTAGAGCACCAGATAACTATTAAATACTTACTAAGCTAACTTCGTACATAAAATACACATATAATTAAAATATACAATAAATATACGTACATATACTACATATCTATAAAAATAAAAAATAAATACCCAACGAATTCACAAAATATCGGAGAGCCACAACTTTTTCAGATTGTTCTTGAATGACATGTCGAGCGCGATATAGGTAATGCATTACGTATCGAGACAAACCTAACGTATCCTTTACTTTCCAACTTGACCCTCGCCACTTAGTCCTTACAGTTGCCTGAGTAGACGCTCAAGCGAAGCGTGCGACGTAGATTGTAGCATGGCATTGTGATAAAAAAAACAAATGCAAACGCCAAACTCGCTTACGTTTGCCCGAAGGCACGCTTTGCCAGACACGCCACTCGACTCGACACTAGCCGCTCAGGCCTTACACTTAGGCCTACATCTTAATTAAACCATACATTACACAGCTATGGCGACAATTTGTTAGCTTCCGTAGCGTAATTGGTGACTTTGGCTACAAAGCTGGGAATTCCGGGTTCGAAAACCAGCGAGGGCATTTATTTGTGTGTTGATAACCTTAAGGTGCGGTTAAACTAAAAGAGCATTCGCTGTTCTAACCTCCCACTCTACGAAATTCGATCGGTACACAAAACGTAATTGGTTGATTTCGTAGAACGGGCGCTAGAATAGCGAATGCTCTTTTGGTTTAAACGCACCTTTAGACTTTACATAAAATTCTTAAAAGTTCGCTATGATTGATTTTATTTTCAAAGCCTCGATTTTTAAGATTTTATTCCATCATTGTAATAATTAAGTTAAAAATAATTTAATTACCTGTTAAAAGCATTAGATGGGAAATGACTATTACCATTAGGTATTCACTACCACAGATTACCGATTACCGAAGGAAATTTATACAAACTTGTCGTATGCAAATTGTTTTTTAATGACTCATTTCAAGATAATAAAATCTTCCGTTAAGGAATAATACTTATTAATAAGATAAGTTTGACGGACTAAATAATTTGAAATATAAAATTTAGAATGCTCTCTCAAGCGCCGTTTTAGATCAATGTTTTTTTCTTCATCACGCAAGTCTCTTCAGGGATTTTTTAGGGAGTGCCAAGAGAAATCCTATCCTATTTTTCTTATACAGGGTGGAAAGGGACGAGGTTCCTTCCTGCTACCGACCGAGTCTACCAACCATTACGATGAACTTTCAGTATGGGACCAACATGCAACATTGAAATATTAAAAAATAAATTATCCCCTCATACAAAGTGAGTGATTAGTTAGAGTTCTATAGTATGGAAAAGTCAATTTTCCATATACGCTTTCGATGTTGGTCCCATACTGAAAGTTCATCGTAATGGTTGGTAGACTCGGTCGGTAGCGGGAAGGAACGTCGTCCCTTTCCACCCTGTATATAATAAATATTTTCATACGTAGGTATATAAAGGGTCACAAGTTCACAGTATATATTTGTGAGCGGTTTAGTAAAAATGTTCCATTTTTAGGGTTCCGTAGCCGAAATGGCAAAAACGGAACCCTTATAGATTCGTCATGTCCGTCTGTCCGTCTGTCCGTCTGTCCGTCTGTCACTGTCGATTTACTCGGAAACTATAATTGCTACAGTAACGAAATTTGGTAAGGATATGTATTGTATGAACCGCTACAGGATTATGATACTAAATTGTAAAAAAAACCATTGGGGTGGGGGCCCTCCATACATGTAACTGAGGAATAGAAATTTTTTTTTAGTTGTATATAAGCGTGTGGGGTATTAATAGAAAGGTCTTTGAAAATGATATGAAGGTTTATAAATCACATTTTTATTTAAGCAAATCGTTTTCGAGATATCAGCTCTCAAAATCTGAAAAATGTGTCCCCCCCCCTCTATTTTTTAAACTACGCGATATAAAATTCAAAAAAATATTTATGTTATGCACATTAACAAACTCTATCAACGATTTTTGGTTTGATTAAATTATCTCATATAGTTTTTGAGGTAGGTTGATTTAACTGTATTTTTTAAATAATAAATTGATAATGGTACGGAACCCTTTGCGCGCGAGTCCGACTCGCACTTGGCCGGTTTTTTATTTATTTATTTAATCTTTATTACAAAAATAAAATTTATGAGTACAAAGGGCGGACTTAATGCCAGAGGGCATTCTTTACCAGTCCACCAGGCCAAACAGAAAATAAAGCTGTGGTGCGGAATATACGTGTAAAAAAAGGAAACAAAAATAAAATATAGGTACGTAATTATAATACATATTAAGTTATATATAAAATACATTTACAATTTACAAATACATTTTGTCGCTTGATATTTTATTTGTACAAGCTAATTCCGTAGTAAGCGACAAAGTTGGACGTTTTATTAAAATGCTCATATTTGAAGAACACTGTATTAACAATCTGACGCAAGTTCCGATCTCAATCAATTTGTTTTTTCTGATCGCTCAAGTACATACCCACGCTGTTTATAAATAAATAAGAATAATTATTTTCCCACGTTTACTCTTACATTATTAACTTTAAACCACTTATTTGCGTGATCACTATCTTTTGGCAATATTGGCCCGGTATTTTTACTAAACCTTTTTTAAATTACTGGCCATCATTCCGTAAGTCGACGGTCACGAGGAGAAATCTTCCCATAGCTATCACGCATTCGAACAACTTCAGGCATTTATACGACTTTTTTAACGATGACCTGTGATAACTAGGCATAATCGAAGAGGTCAAGTATACTGGTCTTTCTTCATCTTCGACGCCCTGGCTTGGTAAGCGATTATAATGACCTCCCAGTTTGCATGATCCTTAAAGGTAATTTTCTTATTAACTCGACTGAACGGGTGCGGCATTTTTAAAGACAACCAGCTTGGTTGGGTTGAATTTGATTTTGACAAGTCGTTACATTGCAAATATTACGACATGGAATGGACATGGCACATCATGAAATCAGTTCGTAAGCAAGGAGTATAGGTAAAGGTATAAACTTATAATACTTATATGTATAAGCAGGGTTCGGATATCTCGTAGCACGGTAAAGGTGCATGCAGACCAAAAGAGCATTCGCTGTTCTATCCCCCACTCTACGATATCAACGAATCACGTTTCGTGTAACGATCGAATTTCGTGGAGTAGGGGGATAGAACAGCGAATGCTCTTTTAGTCTGCATGCACCTTAAGACGTTAGAGAACCACGGAGTCGATTTTAACATAAAAGTCAACTTATACCTTTACGAGATATCCAATCCCTGTATATTAGGGTACACTACATAAAAGTTGGACAATGCAGACATAATATAATTTGCACTGCTGTTTCTACGTTATATGTTACAGCTATCTTACTTGTAGGTATACATATTATACCTCTTACTTACAATTTACAAGGTGTTGTAATTAATGCACATAAACGTATTTTTAAGTTTTCGATTTATCTCTCCAATTTTAGCGAACAGTATATTTTACAAATTACAAGTTTTTTATAATCACATGATGATAAAAAATACATGTATACTTTAACATTATCTTTATTATCATAGGGTAAAATTAAGTGTCCTTTAGTTGGCCACGCCACTAAGCTACCAATACATTGAGCTTCAAGTTTCGCACCTGCTTGAACTGTAGAGTCGGGTCACACGAACTCTTCCATGCAAATGAACTGACAACCATATAAAAGTACACTTTTTATGTGGTTGACGGTTCATTTGCTCCGTCGAATCTGACCTTAACCTCTCTTGTGCCGCAATTTTTTTTTCTAATAGTTTTCTCGTTTGTGTATCCACGTTCCGGCACGCGAAGGCTTAAACCTCCGCATACGAGGTGCAAAACGTTTTTATATGACGTTTCCATACACTTGGGGCCTGGTACAAACCACCTCGTATGTCGAAGCCACTTGGCAAACTCGGCCAAAAACTGGTACTCGACGCTATTCCATCGTAATAATGTTGAAAAATAGTTCAGTATATTAATAATTTATTTATTGTCCTAATGACACACCACGTAGGACTATCTCAGGTACATTGACTACTACATTCATATTCAAGGAACAAATCGTGACATCCATAAAAACTGTGCCCCGATTGAAGCGATAGACGACGTATGGAACAAAAACCATATTACGTATGTTAATAGTTTCAAACAGAACTCAAATGGCTCGTAAATAAAACGAAAAACACGTGCATTTAATTTATTGCGAAGACTTAATGAGCCTTTTAATAACACTCTTATAGTCTATTTTAGAAGTTTTTGCCAACATTAAGTGGTGACTTGAAATTCACATTCAGACAGGTGTTTTTATTAGAAAACCTGAGTGTTACTCTGCCATCCGGGCGAGCGAGACGTATTCTCGCACAAACGCTCTCGACTGCTTCCTTGGTGGTTTTTATTTTGACTTTAGTCTGTAGCCGTACCACGACTTTGCAAGTATGGTCGTTCTCAATTAGACTCCATGTTTCTTTATGTTTGATACCTCAGAAATTTCGCCTGGATGAACCGATTTTGATAATTCTTTTTTTATTTGTAAGCTGATGCTTACCATTTTAATTTGGTCCAGTTCTGACAGTGGAATTCATGAGAAAACCATATAACCTTAAATTTGCATTAATCATGTGTACGACAGATGGACGAGTAACTTTATATCACGCCAACATAGGTGGTATAGTTTGGATCTGATCTATCGGAGAAAACGGTTGAAGTCGTTTTTTTTTTTTAATTTTTAATTAGTTGATTATACTCAATACGATTTCAGCGGTCTCGGAATTGACCAGTGGCAAAATGTCGCTCAATACCGTGATCAGTGGCGTTCTCTCGTATTGGATGCCAAGACACACTTTGGGTTGCTGCGCCAGAGGAGTAGTAGTAGTAGTATACTCAATACGTAAAGCAGGCTATCGAGCTAGCTCCAATAGTTATGTGAGTGCGAGCGCGATATAATGCATTATGGATCGACTAAAACCTAACGTATCCTTTGCATTCCAACTCGTGGTACGGCTAGGAGGTTCCTAGCAACTTTTATATTGATTGTCAATGTGGCTACAGGCGCGGATCCAGCCTATTATAATGCCTGTGTGGCAAAGTTCGAAATGGTACAGATATATTTCGTTTACTGTACATCACCTAAGTTATCACTAATGACATAAATTATGCGAGACGTTGGACGTCACGATCATAATGATCTACGATGTCACGAGATTTTAAAATCTTGTCGAAGTACAGAAATAAATTTTTGAAGAATTATGTAAAGGAAGCAGATGGACAAGACAAGTTTCCTATAACCAGTTTATCCGATTTGACATTATGCTCTGCCGGCGAGAAGTACTTAAAATAAAGACTGTCAATCTCCACACGCCTTCGGATATGTTTCTAAGGAAGTATTATTTCTCCAGGAAAGCAGGGGAGAGAAACTTGGACATAGAAGGCGCTATTCGGTGTTACACGGAAATAAAAAAATATCAATATTTTACAATTGTGATTTTTTATGCTTATACTATGCCGATCGAAATTATCTGATAGAACTCATATGCCAGTGACACGCATGTGTGACCGAAAAGATTGTACTCCTATGCCGGCGACACAGCACTTGTGTCAAAAACGTTCGTATTTCTATGCCACTGGCATAGGAGTGAGAACTTGATTAATGCTAGTGGCACAAGAATAAGATTGCTTTGATCACGTGTGTCACTGGCATACGAGTACAGTTTTTTCGGTCACATATGCGTGTCACCGGTGTCGAACGTGTTAAGACGCTCCTGCCGCAAACTTCGGAGTTTGTAAATTTCGGGAATTTTTCTCTGTCACTCCAACGAAGACATAATTAGAGATTTACGAAATTCGTAAATTTCGAGGATTTATCTCCCTCACTCTAATGACGCCTTCGTTTGAGTGACAGAAAAATCCTCGAAATCTCAGTAGTAGGCCTGCTTCCACATTTTGATTCTTGACATCGTAGTTCAATCCTATTGTCAGTTACCTACTTACATACAACCTCGTAAGGCCCACCATACTATTTTCTTCAAATCATATTTTGAACCTTGCTATAAGAAATAGTGGTGAATTTCGTTTGTTTATAAAATCAATCAAACAAAAGAAATGCGACTTAGTCAATGTGTGTTAAATTTACTTATTTCTGAAATATTTTTGTATTAATTTAGTAACATATTAAATTTGGTCTTTAACCCCCTTATTCATCAACATGACCTATCTTATCAAGCCATTAAGTATTATTTGTCCCTATCGTTCTTATCAATATTTCTGTATGAGCGAAAGGGATAAACAATACTTTGCGGCATGCTAAGTTAGAAGACGTTCATGAAGAAGAGGGTATGTACAAGAAAACAATAGATAAATGACAATACAGAAGAAATAGCGGAATGTCGGTTACATGAAACAGGAAAATTAAGGTCAAGAACTCGATCAAAGCAAACGAGAAATTAATTGATTTCACGTCAGAATCAGTTATGTAGTTATCATTCTAAAGACAGCGTTCAATCATATATGTAAGTCAGTGTTCGGTAGTCGTCTCGACAAATGACTTGATTTTCAAAAGCAGTGTTTTTTTTGTTTTAAAAATAGTGCAGTGATAACAAGTGTTTTGACTAAATATGAATTAATATTTAATTGTCAGTTTAAATGTACATAAATAGTTTAAATAGCTCTCCGTCACACATAAAATTTCTGTAGTATTAATGTTTAGGTGATGATATTTAGTTACACATACACATGGAAAACAAAATAAAGCACAGAACTGAGTAGTTACCTAAACACGTTGACAAATGAGATATCGAAATCAAATACCGGTTTATTTGCATTAAAACAATACCGGTATTCGAATTCCGATTCAAAATAGTATTTACCTTAGTGAACAAAACAAAAACTCTGTGTTTTTTGGTGATTCACATTGCGTACAGGTCACCGTCTCGTCTTAAAGGTAACATAAACAAAAGGAATGAAAAAAAAAAATCCTGACATTTGCATTGCACAATAATGAGCGAAAATATTATATTTAGAATTTCAATCTACAACACTACGTATATAAATTTACTCATTTGAAAAAATTCTCAGTTTTGGTTGAAAAATAAGATTACACAGGAAGTGCCCTTATTAAAAACGATTTCTAATTCCTATTGAAATACCGTTCTGCATTAAGGTGGCAAGTTTCCACCTATTAACAACCTAGTTACGATTTCTACGCAAAACTCTCAAAAAAGTTTGATATATTCAACATACAAAGAAAATTTTCTGTATTCTGACTATTCCGAGCAAGTTATATTTAGTTGTCTTCAAAAAGGCTGTCTTTACTCGTCCTTTCAAACAGTCCATGAGCTAGGGTTGAACAGTTTTCCTCACCGAGGAAACGCGAGTGATTACCGTTGTAAACAATAGCAGAAGAGTCAACCGCCATTCGCGCGCCGATCCTCGTGCGAACCGCACGCGCGCGACCCAGGTTCGTAGTTTCGTACCGTATTGTGCCTTATCAAGTGTTCTTCACCTTTTTACGCATTGTTCGAACGGGATGCACTTATCTTGATGCGGTAGGGCCGAGTGTGATAAACAATCCCCTTATCGGTTCCTTCAAAGATCTTGCACTTGACATTGTCGCCGGTAAGCGCGCGAATTTTGATCAATTCTTTCTAAACGACAATACTGAAATCTCAGTGGCAGTGCTAGTAACTAGTATGAATATTCATGTTCCCCTCATACGGAAAACGCTATTTATCTGCAGTTATTGTTCTATGATCATTGTTATGGAGATCGGAGATGTAAAGAACATGGCCAGTTCCACATAAACAGTACAAAATGAGTGGAGATTAGCGGAAATAACAATTCAACTCAACATTCAATTGCTTCGCGTTTAATGTGTTTTTCTCGAGTTCTCGTGACACTTTACGAAGTAGAGTACGTGCTTTTTTTATTCGAGTGTTTTTCATTTGTTTTCATTTGGTAGTTTTCAAGGATTGTCTATGACTGCGCGCGCGTCGTTTTCCGGGCCGGGTCATCACGTGCTTCGATTGCTGGCGATACTTACGGGGGCATTGTCATGCCATTCTATCCGCTATCGCTCTAGTAATTTGATCTATTTTTATACAGTCGATGTAGTGACCTCTAGGATTTACGGACCAACTAAGTTCAGTCATTAGGAAGTTAGTTTTCTTCTGACTCGATTGAAATCCTAAAATTGACCTGTTTTTCTGTTTTAGGACGATTAAAGATTTACAATTAAATCTATTAGTTATAACATATACTGGATAATAATGTATAGCCATGTTTTTTCCATTATTTGAATCAAGGTTAAACTAGGTGCTAAAACGCAAAATGCTAAGTCATTAGTAAATTAAAATTATTAAATTGATATCTAATATCGAATGAATTCAACGATTTCAATGAAGACTAGTAATAACTATGTCAGACAATAATAGCCAGTCTTATCGTGAAAAAAACTAAAAATCAGTATTTGCCTACATATAAATTTTACAATTACCTACTGCAGATAAACGAGATAAAACGATTTTGCTTACCACTAAACATATTTCATTAAATAAAGAATAAAATGCATATCATTACAAAAGAAACGTTATTTTTTATTCTTATCATGTTATCTTTTCGCAGTAAGAAAATAAAGCACAAGGTTGCTATAAACCGTCTCTTTTAATAGTACAGTCATTAACGTACGAACTAACCTTACCATCCACAGTTTGATCATTCAAGATTGATTCCAATCCACGAAAGCTATCTACGAACAGTATTTTTCATCATACCTGCGTGCAGTTGTCAAACCTAAAGGCAGTGTTTCGAATTCATAACGACCAAACAGTGTTAAAAAGACGGTTTCAATGATCAGTGATCATAAGTGACTTGTGATCGGTGATCGTGATAGTGCAGTGTGGTGATGACACATAGTTCCTAGCCGTGGACTTGCGGAGGCACTCTGGAGCGCGACACGTATGAAGTGTCAGTTGTCGTCCAGCTGACAACAGATGTTACCTATAACGATAGCGGTAAGTCCATAGATACATTCATAATTATTATGCTAGCTCCTGAAATTTACTACACAGCATTTAAACCCTAAAATCATTTAGACAATTAGGGAATTAAATGAAACTATAGAAACGAACGCTTTACAGGGTTAGTGGTCTACGCGCCACAGACACAAGCCATATAAGGTGTTTGAAACGTCGGAATGTAATTAATTCATTAATATACGCGATTTAATCCGTTTCATGAATAACTATCGTGGTAACATATTAATGTTAGGAAAATTAAAGTGTGAAATAAAGCAACTGAGTTTTGGCTCACGTAAGAAAAATATTATTGTCTAGGACTAATATCTCGTATCAAGATACTTTTACTTTTAATTTTCTCTACAATGATCCATGTAGGAAAATTACTCTAATTAAGCTACGTATCTACTCAATATACTAGCTTACAGTATGATAACTAATGTATTAACACATTAATTCCTCGTAACATCAAATTAATAAATGAATATCGAACTAAGTTTGATTTCTTAGTGCTGTCACAATCCTTTTATTGTGTCATTGTTCTGTCGTTTTTGGCTCACAGACGATTATAGGGTGCGATAAAACTGGCTTATTCACTACGATAAGTGATTTTATTACACTTCCAAGCAAAAAAATACTACTACAAACATTAAATTTAATTCTTAAATCACGTACAAAAAACTTGTTTAAAATTGAATGTAAGACAAATGTACCAATGCTCAACACTTAATTGCCCAATAGAGGACATCCACCAATCACTTCTATCTTCTATTACAATCCCGGGTACCGCGATCCACATTCGAATGCTCGCGAGAGCATTATTATGAATTTATTGTCACAAATATTTGTTCCTTGGTCATGTTTTACTCTACCTTATACATTTAAATAGGTACCTATATAATATGATCTATTACATACAATGTGCCCATGAGGAAAGGGAAAAAATTCGACAGTGGATTTCTGACCAAATTTGAAGTTAAAAATGTCATATGAAGTTTTCTGCATTCAGTCAATTTTAAGAGAAAAATAGTTTTTTCTTAAAACCGTTTTAGACCGTTCCGTTATGATAAACGCATTTTAGGAAACGATTTTATCACCATGCATTCTTAGTCTTGTCAGACTTAATTGACAGACATCAAATGTACAAAAAAATCTTTATTTACCTCGGAAATGTAAAAAAAAACTTTAAAGTGCATATTGGCGATAGTTTCATTAATAAAATCCTTTTTTGTGTATTCAAAACATCAAAAAAAAAAAAAAACTTTTTTGCAGATTTGACGAAAACTCATTTAACATTTTTTTGCTTCTTTTAGTCTCAGGAATATGCTGTTAGAATTATTCCCTTACCTCATGGGCACCTTGAATATCGTCACATCACAAGCCTAAATAGAGCTTATTTTGGGGTAAGGTTGATTTGTGTAAGAGTATGGCACGATATTGATTTATTTTTATATCTGTGGTTTTAACAGTTTCCTTTACATGAAAAGTGCCTTTACATCCAGTTAGTGTGTTTGTATATGACTAACCGGTTTTCTTACATTTACATTATTTAATATTTACACTGAAACATTCAGTTTAATACACTTTTTTATTCATAATACTGACGTCATGATTCTTAAGTAGTTTAATAAAATACCTACATATTTTTTGCTAAACATAATTAATTACCTATTTTAATAAATGCGTAATATAATGCGAAGTAAATACGTTGTATAAGTTAACAACTCAAAAAGTTTAGGTAATAGAATCATTTATTAACATACAGGAGGAGATTTTCAATTCAACTGTTTTTTTATGTTATGTTAGGTACTCGATATCTCCGAGTCGTGAACCGATTTTTTTTTATCTAACTGATTTAACCCCCAGATGGTCCCGTTGGCATCACGTCGAGGTTTGGTGATGGTATCTGGGAGAAATTGGTTGATGTTGGTTCTTAAATTTTTTATTTGGTGTTTATCGTAAAAATAGTTAAAATGCGTGTGAACAACTTATAAAGAACTTATAGCCCCTAAACTTGGTAGAATTAAAAAAAATCGTGCGTTCTAGTATCCTCGCCGCTGTATAGAGCAAAAAATTGTCTTAAAAAAATACAAAAAGTGGGTCAAAAAGTATGTATCTTATAAAATACACTGCCAGATATAGGGATAATCTGTATATTGAATAACATAAATTAAGCAATTTCTCTGAACTGAAGAAGACAAAAAAGCAAGACTGTCAGAAACAATGAGCAGTTACATTGTCTCTGGCTAAACAGAAACATAGCCATTAACTTATGCCGTCGTCACAAGTTTAAATGCCTTAGTAATTGACAGTCTTAACAAATTGAACGTAAATAAGCTAGACTTTAATTATATGAAGCAAGCTTTAAAAAAACTGCTACAATAGGCATAAATGAATAGCAATTATGTATATGTATCTTCTATAAACACACTTGGAGATAAATATCATTCATGCCACAAATCTGTAAGTATTGTTACAGAGATTCGACTTAGAATGTATAGGAAGTAGTATCCTTCTAGTCTGCCAGGGGAACAAAGGTCTTTACTTAACAATTTTTTTTGCCAAGTCTCAATAAACTCGTCGCACCTAACCTAACTAACTATTTTTCTGTAAATCTTTATATCATAATATCGTCTCGTTGATTGTAATAATCTGCGTCCTCACAAATTTTCGAAACAATCTGCTTAAACGGATCTGCGAAACGTTACTCTGCCTAAAGAGTCACCTGCGAAAAGTTTTCTACGAACCGAAAAAAAATTACACTCAGCCAAACTATAGGACCCTCTTGTTAATATCCCAGATCCCACCCATATTCGCAAGACGGCCGTAATGTGTCAAACAAAACGTCGCGTGCGCAATAAGCTTGTCCGTGAAATTGACGTAATTGACATGCAACGAACTGACAACTTGGAACTTCTTCATAATGAACGCATTGTGTGAACTTAATTTCAAAGTTTAATACTCTTCTGCTTATTTGAAGTAGGTAGGATGTTATATTATTACTGTAGTAAATAATAAATAATAATATTAATTAACCATTACTACTTAAACCCTTTAAAAATTTTATGCATTGGTTTATGTTATAATTGAATGGTATCTTTATCGGTCATATCCATATTTTTGGCACAAAATAATTATGCATACCTAATGTTGAATAGGCAAAATAATAAAAAAGCATAAAGATTATTGTGCGTATATCGATTCTGCATTCGCGCTTTATTTTCATATTAATTCAGCACGCAATTTATTCCATCCACATAATTAACATAAGTAGTTATTTTTTTTTACTGTCTTGTCACGTTACCTATTTTTAACCGTCTTCAAAAAGGAGGAGGTTTACAATTCGACGAAATCTTTTTTTTAATGTTAAACTAAGTAGTGAAATACTTCATTCCAGCTCAGGAGTTTTTTAAAATAATCATTACTCCCTATTAATTACACTGTTAAACAAAATGATTATGACTTAGGATTTTAGGATTCCTATGATCAAAAACGATAATTGGGTACCATGGGTATACACGGGCATGAATTACATTCCATGTATTAAATTAATTAATTAATTGACAGAATGAAATTTTATTACAGTAATTAAAATAATTAACGTATAATATAACGAAAAATATTAACATTTGTCAGTTCCACATATAACTGTCATGCGCAATATAAAAAAGTACCTATCCATTTTTATAATTTGTTTCGCGTAACGAGGAAGTTGTTATAATAAATGTGTACTAATTAAATAAACAAATTATATAAAAAAACACCTCAACTGTTTGCACCTATCACGCACTTTCGAAACACAATATTTGTCTTATCACCAATTGAATACCTTAAAGCAAACCAAAGTTCACATGCATTTTTAGTAAAAATTAATGGTATTTAATAGTATTAACGTAAAAATAAATCTACGAACGTGTTACGATATGTGTCAAAGACAACAATTTCTATTGAAAGTCAGCCGTGCTTGTTTACATTTTTTTCGTTTTCTAGGCGCACGGTATAGTGCATGCTTAATACAGTGTATCATGTTACTCTGTTAAATAGCGTGCGCGGACGCAAGCCTCGTCACGCTCGCTGTGGCCTTGGGAAGGTCCAATTTGAAATGGTATCGACGGACGTTACATGTGCACGCGCGGTGTCATCGTTGTCATTAAATGTGAACCACAACAGTTGTTATTAATGTCATGAACACATAATAAACAATAATAAAAAATGAAGATGGAGAATCTGATTTAATTTTAAGATTCATTATAGGTGACGTTATGATTGAAATTGTCGATTATTGAAACTAAGTTGATCACTAAAGCCTTTGTTTTTTTATGTATTTAACATTGTTTTTTATGTGTGTTTGTTACATAAACATATGTTCTGAACTGACTGAAATAACACGCGTATACCAATTTAGATCAGAGCCCCGTTTGTGAAAAGCTTGTAACTTGCTACATAAGGGGAACTCCTTTTTAACATCATTAATAAGACAAGGACTTCCGCTTGTATTACAAGTTAGAAGCCTTCGAGAAATAGGCCTCTGGAGTATCAAGAGAACTGATATATAGGTGTACATGAACATGGCTGTAGGTGAACATTTCATTTCTGCCTCCTATTTAAAATTAATTCTCCCTCTGGGGATTCTTGTTTGAGGTTTTTTCGAAAGATTACATTAAAAACAGTGCCACTTTTGGCTCTCCTACCATGCAATACGGTCAGAAAGTGTTTTAGACGATGGTATAATGTGGGCGTAGGTAGGTTTCTCAAAATAGTATGTATAGCATAAAACGAACCAGCAGTGTCGCATACAAG
This sequence comes from Thaumatotibia leucotreta, assembly GCA_025490895.1. Taxonomy (NCBI): domain Eukaryota; kingdom Metazoa; phylum Arthropoda; class Insecta; order Lepidoptera; family Tortricidae; genus Thaumatotibia; species Thaumatotibia leucotreta. Next base: position 14,002 of record JALPQI010009891.1, on the reverse strand, counting down.
CTTGCCCGACGTGGCATACAAAACCATCACCTCAAAATTAAATTGATATGCAACACGACAACACGAGACACATCCTTCAATCTGTTTAGTTCATGATCAATGTCAGAGGAAGCATTATGTCCCCCTCGCGACTCCCTCCAACTCGTTAGCTTTACCTGCCTTGCCGTGGCGGATATACCCAGACATACTCGTAATATCATTGCCGACATTCGACGGTGTCCGTAACTCAGTCGGAGGTAACCATATGTTTGCGAATAGTGATGGGACGTTCCCGGTAATTTCCCAATCTTACAATGGGGAAAGTTTCCAGTTACCGGGAACGACCCATCACTATTTGCGAAGCTGGATTTACCGGGTGCGAATCCTTAGTCAAGATTGTTTTATATGTATAACTCGTTAGATTTATCTGGGTTGCAGTGGCGGATATACCCATAGCATTGCTATCTCAGTTCACATTTGGCCTCCGTATCTCAGTCAATGGTGACCGTGTCTCCAGGGCTAGAAGTCTGGAGACACGGCCACCATCTCTGAGTCTGAATTCCGGTGAGGGAATCTCTTTATTACAAATATTTTGTTACTTAGTCTTGATTGCGTTCTATGTATTTAAGTGGCTGTTATAGGTATTATACATATCGTCCCTTAGTACCCATAAGACAAGCAGCGTATTCGTTTGTGTTTTCGTCCGCTGTCTAATAAAGTCGTTCAAAATGTTAACGACTTTATTAGACAGCGGACCTGGTGCACCGTTACCGAATAAATTATGCCTGTCACACACATTTTAGCCGTCCTTTTCTTTTATTTGCCCGGGAAAAAGGATAGCGAACATTTTTATCTGACGGAAATGTAGGTGTATTCGGGTATTATAAATACATGCCATAAGGGTATTTTAAGGGATTTTCATTCGGCCTTAACCTCCTGCCAGAGGCATATTAAAAGGTCTCCTTAAGGCACTGGTCTCACCACGAGCTACTAAGCTATGAACTATGGGCTATAAACACGAACAAAATATAATTTAATAGCTCGCGGTGAGACCAGTGCCTGAAGAAAAGAAATTCTATTTTATTTCCTATATTATTAATTCAAAATTCAATTAAGTCCAATTTCAGGAACGTGTAACTGTCAATTTATTGAAAAATTGTATGGTGTTTGACATTGACCGCCAGTTTTGTCCGCTAGTCGACCGCTAAAAGCACACATAAGTGAAAACACCTTAAAATGTTTGAGCTATAATCAATTACATAATGTTAGTAGTCAAACAATCAAGGCTTACCTTGAACTTATTACCTGGTAAACAACTGTGGGCCGCTGTTGCTGTTTCCTAAAATAACTTTTTATTTACATTTTCATTTATTAACGGCAATGAGCGTAGGGCAACCCAGTATTGTTTTTCATCGGCTTGAAGGCTGATTTAAAATAGTAATGGTTCAAAATACTAACAAGAGGTAAGTAGGTAGCTACGTTGTTCTATTGGCGTTTCTACCATTTCTACATTTCATTCCTTTTCTCACATAATATGTGAATAAGTGTGACTACACACTAAGACTGATTTCATAATATTGTACTCATCATCAGCCTTTGTTAGTCCACTGCTGGACGTAGGCCTCTCCTATTAACTATGCGTATAGACGCATTAGGAGGTAAATGCCCATAATCGCCACGCTGGGCAAGCGGATTGACGATCGCAGTAATGTGTCTACTATGATGACGCTGCTGCCCATCATCAATCTTGTAACATGGTCAGTGACACTTCAATCCCTTAGTCGACTCTTACGACACCCGCAGGAGGAGTTGGGGTGGTGACAAATGTATTCTTACTGCCGTCACCACACGGCATAATACTGTACTGTCCCTCTACAATACAATCTTGATTGAGATATGCCTCCTTATTCATAAACGTCTCCTAACTTAAAAAGCCGATAAGTATCGTTTGTCCCTTTCAGTTTTATGAATACATTATTTCTACCCGCTGGAAATGATGTTACATGAAGAATATTATTCAAGCAGTTGCTTGTTATGTTACTTTAATGGAAAGTTGGATATCAGTATTAATAAGTAGTGTTAATGTAAATAATCATTGCCGCTCACAGGCGCAACAAGTATTTAATGCATGCTCAAATGACTTTCAATCCGGAGGTTGTGGGTTCAAATCCTGGCTCGTACCAATGAGTTTTTCCGAAACTTATGTACGGAATATCAGATGATATTTAGGTACCATTAGCTTTCGGTGAAGGAAAACATCGTGAGGAAACCTGCATACATCCGCGAAGAAATTCAAAGGTGTGAAGTTCCCAACCCGCTTAGGGCCAGCGTGGGGACTATAGCCCAATCCCTCTCATATATGAGAGGAGGCCTGTGCCCAGCAGTGGGACATTATATAGGCTAAAATATATTTAAAGATTCTTTGACCGAAAGAATAAAACCGAAAGAGACGAACAATACTTATCGGCTTGCTAAGTTGGGAGACGTTAATGAATAAGGGGGATAGTGATTAATTATTTTGGCTTTAGAATAAAAGTAAGGAAGGTAATGAGAGTAGTTCAACCGCCATTAGAACAACCCAACTAGGTATATCAGGGTGCTTAGCCAAGTTGCCAATCGCTAGCGCTTAAACGTCAATCGTAAGCGAAAGGCAGCTAACTGTCTTTGTCGCACTAATACGCAAGAGTGACAGAGAGGGAAAACTACGATACGCTACCAAGCGCTAGCGATTGGCAACTTGGCTAAGCATCCTGATGAAGTGGGGATATTGCAAATTGCTTCTCACTGAAGAGTCCGCATTAATTCACCGCGGTACACTGGGAAGGCTACCGATCAATCTTTCATTCATATTTCCGTTCCGTGCTGCTGTATAATTTAGTCGTTTAATCTTTTCTATTCATATTTTGCATATTCAATAAGAATCAAAGTTTTTTAGTTAACATGGTCATTTACGTTATGACTGAAAACAGAATGTTTGTTTCTTAAAATTGCTTTATTAAGCACCCGATATTTTGGCACCGGCACCGTTGCAAATGCCATCTTCATGGAGAAACTGAACGTTTCGTTTTATAAAAACCCTTGTTATACCATTGTTGCGTAAACGACTATAATATGTTTGAGTCTCATGGCAGTTTGAATCCTAAAACACAGTGCCGTACTTGTAACTTGTAACGAAGTACAACTTTCCCAAGATATTTGCTGTTTGATTTTACGCGGGCACTTTGCAGCGTTCTTACCATCAGCTAGCCTGCTAGCTACTTTCTATCCCCCTCGCTCGCACCAATACACGAGAATGAGTGGGATGGACTGTATGTAAGTCTGCATTAAACTCACGATTCTAACTCATGGTGGACACACAGCACTCCTCGATTTCTACGTTTGCGTTTTCGCTCCAAGTTCTTTGATGTTTATAGCCGGCATATTTTACGACACTACGCCGCTATTAGTTTTCACAATAGGGCATTATTTTGATGTATCTTTAAGTAGTATGTGGCGTTTTCTAAATTTACTAACGTCGCTGTAACTTTCTTGATGACGTAAAAACGCGTTTATCCAGTAATTGACATGAAGGCATTATTTTAATTAAGAATAAAAAAATATATATTTTTTTTTCTCGTATTAAAATTTATTTACAATTGTACATATTAGGTATCAAAATAAAAAACATTGTCACACATCAAAAAACCCTAAAGTGGCCCGGGGCATAGTTCCCAGAACAAAAATAATCTCAGAATAAATATATGATTATCGGTGGTAATCATCATCACCATCATTCCAGCCACAAGAAGTCCACTGCTAAAGATAGGCCTCCCCTTTGGACCTCCATATATACAAGTTGGAAGTGTCAGATCTTTAGCTTGGAAAGTGTTATTGAAAATAGTATATATATTTTTGGAACAAATCAAATTATTTTACTGAATATTTTGATTTGTGTTTTGTTAGTACCTAAATATTATTACACTATGTTAGTATTTTTTCTTTGAACACATAGATTATATTTCATTCATTCATTTACATTACATACAAAAGACGCATTATCGCAAATGCAATCGTTCATGGATAATTTTCAGAATTCAGTCTCATTTACGTTGTTGTATTCCATGGCGGTATTTAAATCTGCACGCAGATTGTTATAATAAAGTGCGCCGCAAAAATTGTTGAATTAGCTTATTACTTATTTTCTTAAATTAGGTACGCCCGCCGCATTATAATAATCAGCAATGCTAATTTTTTACATATGAATGTATGCTTACATTTAGGTACTCATAATTAAAACACTTATTTATCGCAAAAGCGTTTAAAATTATGTATACTTATGTTAATTGGTTCCAATTTTCGTAAAGGTTTAATTGTAGCCATTATTTATGTAAAACATTAAATATTGATATAGGCACTTGTCATATTTATAAATTTTGCCTGTAGAACAAGGCGAGTTAATTTCGAATTGTATTACATTTACACTCTCAGCTTTTGTTTTTTGATAGTCGTGACATTTTAAAAGTTTTGACACTTATTCAGACACTTAACATGCGGCCCCAACGAAATACCTACAAATTTGGTTTATGGCTTGTTTATGACCAAGAAACATTACATACAAGCTCGTTAAAACTACATTATAAATGTGCGAAAATTCCACAGTCAATTGCAAGAAAAAACATTTTATAATTAAGGAAAAAGATTGGCATAAAGGGCCAAGGTCTGTCAAAAGTTTCCTAAGTGGCCTATGATGATTTTGATGATATCAAAAATAATTTAGTAGGTACTTATAATCATTTCATCCCTTTGATATCTCAAGAAGAAGAATATAATAAAATTGCCGATTGTGTTCTCAAAAGTCTTGTGACAGTCGTGAGTAAGCTAGAAATCGCGTGGTGCTGCTTAAAATACCTGGGAAGGTCGATCAATCTTTCATTCATATTTCCGTTCTGTGTAGCTGTAAGTTAATATTTAAATAAAAAAAATTAAAACTTTAATTCCGTTTAGTAAAAAGATTTTTGCAGTTGATGTTATCACGCTTTCCTCTTGAACTGACCTTCAAACGTATAAAATAACAGATTACAGAGCATCTTGTCCTTGTCATGAGTGATTGAGATAAAAGAGAAACAATGCGAGCCTCGCGTTATCGATAATTTTCCTTTCTTTGACTTGTGAAGGTAAAACTGACATTTCCTGATGAACTCCAATTTTCCGGTGAAGGTTCATCATAAACTAAATTACTATAACTGACTCAGTAACCCAAAATGCGTGTGTATCTTGACCTGCTAAAAAAAGGCAAGCTATTTCACCCTGGTGTAGGTTCATCAACGATTATAAATATGCGATCAGTAGCCGTACCATGACTTGGAAATTAAAGGATACGTTAGGTTTTAATCGATACGTGAAGCATTGTATTTTTATTACGCATTGACGCATTGGAGCGAGCGCGATTGCCTGCTTTACGTATCGAGAAAAACCTAACGTTACCGATACTTGCAAAGTCATGGACTACATACAGGGCGCGTAGCTAAGATTGCTAATGATCAGTCGCAAACCAAACGCAACTGTCTTTGTCGCACTAATTATAAGAGTGACAGAAAGAGGAAGCTACGGTATATTAAAATGTCTGTCAATAGAAGTTATAAGCAATGTAAACAGACCTAGTAATCAAAAGGTGTTATTGAATCAACTCTCACGATTACATTATCCCAAACTATTAAAACTGTATAATGGAGACAAATTAAGGATGTTTTTGAACGATTTACACATTTACATTGTTCGCGCAACTTCCAAAGTCAACGTTACTGAGCGTGTATCCTAAAACTGTATTAGTGAGATCCTTTTAGGAAATAAGTAAGAACACTTCTAATACACACTTGTTTTGTAACATACCTAATGTTCGATCCCATACTTCCATTGAATCCTCAAAGAAACAATTACATTAAATTTGAAAATTGAATACAGGAGTATTTCTACCTAACCTAACTTAAACCTGAATGTAAAAAAATTCTACATGATTAAGTATTCGATAAAGATATGTTGAAATTACATGTTTTAAAATAGATGTATTTTAACCTAACCTAAGGGGTACTTATCTTTGTTTTAACTACAAGTAAGTATATAATTACAATATGAAATAGCTACTATTCAGATTATAAAGCAACTCGTGGAATCTCAACTTCGATCGTTTAAGTTAGCCAAATGCCAAACCCAAAATGCCAAGCCTGGATGAGCCTATAGAATTATCAATATGAGGCAATTAGATTGCTTCAGCAGTGTTTTTGAACAATAAATGTATAATTTACAATGATTGGAAATTAATATTAATAATCCCTCGAAAAGTGCTCGGGTGGAGGGGAGGGAGACCAAGGTTTGGCAAACGCAGTGTAGGACGTCCAGCCAAAAGATGGATAGACGATCCTATGAAGATCGTCGGAAGACGCTGGATGCAGGTCACTTCTCACCGTTGTGCATATCTTTATTATCCGTGGAGGTCCAAAGAGGAGGCATATCATCGATTTTCGCGGTAGTACGCCAGATTAGGTCCTTAACCGAATCGCATTAAAAGAATTAATAGAATCGTGGTGAGGCTACCACATCATAGGAATACTACTTAGAATGATCATGAAACCAGTAGCCATTTAAACAGGTTGAAATTACCTTCTGTATTTATCGACACCATAAACGTCAATACATATTGACGTTGAGAATAATTGCATTCATTGGCGGCTCTATTGAATAGTTACTTATTTTAATGACTTACTGGAATAAAAATAAAACGGTACCTGTACTGGTAGGTATGCTAAATACCGTGTACATCCTCTTGCAAGCAGCTTTTAATATAGGTATATGTGGTATTCTTCGTACCTATCTTCACGCGTAGAAAAAGCCTTACTGAGTCTCAAGTCGTTGGGTATTAAATAGTAACAATAAACTTTAACTTACAAACAACTTCTCAAGAAAAACTCTAGGATCAATAAGTACACTATGAGTTGTCCCTAATGCGAAACTCATACCACGTGTTATTAATGTAGGTGATATTTATAACACAAATATTGAACGTACATGTTTAAACATTATAATTTTCATTTATTTTTCGTGTGTCGTGATTTATTTTTCGCTACCAGCTTATCTTTATCAAGAAATGATTATATTTTGGTACATTTACTTATATGTAACTATTTTCCACTGAACACATTAATAGATACTCGTACACCGTAAAGGTCACTGGTAATAGGTCCATTTTTTACGAAACTTATACAACAGCACTCCCACCATTTGTCAAATTAATCTTCATAAAAACACCACTCTTTAGTCACTACAAACAAATCGCTGTTAAGTAAACAATCCATTCCCACACGTTTGTTACCGCACTTGTGCGTATTCTTGCAAATATCGAGGAAGTAAACATAATGGTAATGTCTTGCAAATGTTTAATTCGTCAATAGTGATGTTTTTAGAACTCTCGTGTAGGTACTAAGCAATGCGAGGGTAAGCCCCTTTGACAGTTCAATTGCGATGGTCATAAATAACTAGATGCTCGTATAATATATGGCTGATTAAAATTATTTAAACGTGTTCTCTTTGATATCTTTAAGGATAATTAGAATATATTTACATATTATTCTCTAGGTCTCCTAGAGAGGAAAACACGATTGCAAACAATTTCCTCAAAAAAAGTCACGTTATCCTTTGCATACATGGTACCTATTTTAGTAGAGGTCCAAATGGAAAAAATTGTGCGCTGCGAGTTACAGTTTTGTAATTTTTACCAGAGCTAGAGGGTGTAAAAATATCAATTTTTAGATGTGGAGGGAAAACCAATTCCCCCCCTGAACGAGGGGGGGAGGGGGGTGAATGTGCAAACGGAAGGGTTATGTTTAAAAATTTTTCGTCTAATATTTAGGCCTACTATTCATTATTTGGTATAATTTTCATATAAAACAGACACGAGGAATTCATTTTTGATAATAAACATGAGGATTTTCATATATAAAAAAATAATTATTGCTGTAAAGGTAAAATAATCAACGTTTTTATTTTGATTGTTGCGTTATATAAGTATTACCAAATAAATATATGAAAATAAAAAAATACTACAAGATAGCATATTTATTATAGTTTTTAAAAATATATACTTTTTGGAACTTTCCATGCAAAAATAAGTTGTAAAAAAATTGCACCTGTCGCGTACCTCGAATAAAAAAGGGACGTTGCTTTGACTTATTCTTGACAGTACGTTTCTACTGCGGGAATTTTGCGATTTTGCGTAAACAAAATACTCCATAATGTCTGTTAGGGCAAATTGCATCAACCTGGGTTATCTAAGCAACCCGGGTTAAACGTTTATTTCACACGGAATTTGATAATTGATAAATTTCTTTTGAAGTAAGTGACTGACCCGGCACTGTACAGAGGATAAATATCCGAGATATCAGCCTATTTGATATTAGAATGACTGTTGAACAGCTCAAAAATAACAGGGCGTCTGGGGAAGACGGAATTATAGCTGAGCATTTGAAGCCAGGTGGTAAACCAATCCTTATGGCCCTTCAGAAGTTGTTCAACTCCGGAAGGGAGAACGCCTTAGGCACGGAACAGAAGAGTGGTGGTACTGTTCTTGAAAAAAGGTGACAACGCCTTATTGAAGAACTACCTATCCATCTCACTTCCGAGCCATATTTATAAGATGTTTTCAAGAGTCATTACGAATCGTCTTGCACGCAGGCTTGATGACTTCCAGTCTCCCGAACAAGCCGGTTTCCGAATTGGCGTTTCGTAAATGTTATACAGAAGACCGAGGATTAGGTATAACCTGCCCCTCTGTTTAGCGTTTAGCGTTTGTGGACTACGATAAGGGGGGTTTCCATGACGTACTAATGCAGTTTAATTTAGGTCGAGAGAAAGGGACAACGGACAGGGCTATACGAGTCGTGTATCACCACTGCCCCTTTCTCAGAACCTAAACTGAATCGCATTAGTACATCATGGTAACCCCCAAGGCCTTCGATTTGATCGAAACTCTGGGCAGTACTACAGTCTCTTTAACGGCACCAAGTAGACTACCGCTATGTTGAAATGTTGAGGTGTTTGTACGAAAGCGCCACTATGTCAATCCGACTCCAAGACCAGAGCTTGAAGCATATTGTACTGCAGCGGGGAGTCAGGCAAGGAGGTGTCATCTTCCCTAATCTGTTTACCGCTGCACTGAAAGATGTCTTTAAGACTGGACTGGCAAAGGTGAGTATCAACATAAACAGCGAGTACCTCACTCACCTTCGATTCGCTGATGATACGGTGGTCTTGGCTGAGACCTTGGAAGATTTCAGTACGATGCTCGCTGACCTCAGTAGCGCCTTCGAACGAGTTCGTCTTAGGATGAACATGGGATAAGACTAAAACTCCCGTTACAATCGGAGACTAAACTCGAAGGTGTAGACGACTATAATATACCTAGGACAAGCTACCCAGTTAGGTAGGTCCAACTTTGAATAAGAGGTCAATCATCGAATCCGATCTGGTTGGGCAGCGTTTGGGAAGCTACGACAAATCTTTTCGTCCAATATTCCGCAGTTCTTGAAGACAAAAGTATTTGATAAGTGTGGCAACACACACTGATCAAAGATTTAAAGGAGTGATGACATACGGTACTGAAACGTTGTCGCTTAGAATGGGCCTCATAAGAAAGCTTAAAGTCACCCACAGGGCAATGGAGAGGGCTATGGTGGGAGTCTCTCTGCGAGGTCGTATTAGAAATGAGACGATCCGCAGCAGAACCAAAGTATAGCTCCATAGGAAGGCACAGCGTGGGTAGGCCCCCCACAAGGTGGACAGTGAAGGTCTCAGGAGTCCGCTGGATGCAAGTTGCGCAGGACCGGTCATTGTGGAAATCTTTGGGGGAGGCCTATGTTCAGCAGCAGACGTCTTTCGGCTGATATGGTAATAATGATGATTTATGAAGTAAACGGTTAACAATTGATTGTCAAATTCCATACGATATAAACTTTTAACGTGGATGAACTGGGTTAGTTGTTTAGTCCCGATTAGTGAAAAATCATTACCTAATGACATTTGTAAAAATGATTACCCATTCCGATTCATATGACCAGATACTATATATCATACATGTGATCAGATAGACCAGATATAAAATATACATGCGGTATACAATAATCGATAAAATCTAAAAATAGAATCTGAACAAATAAAATTCTTAATAATCTTAGGTTATTTAAAAAAGAAGATCAGAAAATGTTCAATTTACTTTCATATCAATAAATATTTACATTTGTAATATGAACAATAATATGTAAGTTCAAAAATATGTATAATCTATGAGCAGTTGCCGGCACAAAAATCTCTGTTTGAGGTTACACGGAGATTTTTGTTAGAGGTTCGCGTCAGGAAAATTTTTTTTTCAATGAATTTTTGTATTAAAGACTACAAAATGTATTCATTTTTAAAAGCTGCAATAAATATGCTATCTTACACTATTTTTTTAAATTGGATAGGTAAGTTTGTTTTTTAATACTTATATGACGCTTAAATTAAAATAAAAACGGTAACTTTTTTACTTTTACTCCAAAAACTCTACATTTTAATATGAAATTGCTCATGTTTATGATAAAAAATGGATTGTACAGGTCCGTTTTATACGAAAATGATACCAAACAATGCATAGTAGGCCTTATTAGTTAGTAAAAATATATTAAACGCAACCCTTCCGCATGCACATTCACCCCCCTCCCCCCGCGCTTAGGGGGGGAATTAGTTTTCCCTCCACATCTAAAAACAACTATTTTGAGACCCTCTAGCTCTGGTTAAAATTACAAAACTGTAACTCGCAGCGCACAATTTTTCTCAACTTTGTATGGACCGTGACCCTTACTATTTGTCTGAAACTAGACGTCATAAGTGGTTGATGAAATATCAAGATGTAAATTTACCTTCCCTAACCAATAAAAAATGAATAAAAAAGCAATTTGTTTTTCAATTATTCACAAAACATTAAGTAACATGTCACACATGTTATCTCTAAAGGAATTGCGCGGCACCCTAATGCTTTCCTCGCTATCTTTATTGTTAGAAGTCACACCTAGAAAACCTAATTGAAATCAGACGTCACGGCAATCAACGGGACATTAACCAAATTGCTATGATACCCGCCCTGTTTGACACTAAAAAACAAAACAGCTTATAAAAACTCTATCCTCACTTGTGTTTTGTATTGGATGTACGAAATTATGTGTCAGCAATTCTAAAAACCAGCTTAACCTGGCCTTGTAATCCGTAGGAACTATCTTTTGCCGCCTTTTATATTGATCTAGTCAAACGTTTCGACTTTTCCAGTTTCGTCTGATGGTTAGAATACCCTCGTCGGTTATGATCTTTTCGATTGGGGGTGTAATAGAATACCGTCCTTCACCTTTGCGTCAGAGCCTCTCCCTTGGGCCATTTCACTTGACCTATTCGGTTAATGCTTGTACTCATCATAGTAAAAGATGGGCGTGTTCTAATCGAGTGTTGACAAACGAATGCGTAGACCAGTAGTACCTGTATATATATAGTAACGATATACTAATAGGTACAGTCAACCAATTGGAACAGATAAGAAGAACTGGAGTGTATATTGTACCTGATGATGATTACTTGCTTAAAATATCTAGGGAGCAGTAGGTCCATTTGTAGATCTATCAAGTTGGGAACAGTATGCCTGAATGACGTATATATTATATATAGACCGGAATATTTATAACCATGATATTTAAATACAGGTTTCGTGAATATCTGTAGGTAATTATACTTAAATTAGTTATTCGGAGCCACATGCATTATACTCATATATACGAAGTAAAATGCTACGCAATAGATTTTCACATATCCCCATAAAACTACGAGTAATGTAGTGCGGTAACGCATTTTGGGGTAAAAAGTCGAAAAATGGCCGATATCTGATGGTGTTCCCTGCCTACTTGCAGTAGTATTGAGTTGAACAACAACAGTCAATTTATCAGAGTAATAGGTATGGTTATTCCGTACAACTACAGGGGGTTTATCAGTATTTTATTAGGTAGGTACAGTACAGCAAATGGATATTGCATTTTTATTACTTGTCTCTTCTATTGATATGGATATATCGATAGTACGAAACAATAAAAAACTGGAGATCATAGAATTGCATCCCATAAATTAGGTACCTACCAAACTATTCAATTTACTTTAAATAATATTAAAATCATTAAGTGGGTACTGCTTTAACCAAATTGATAATAGAGATAGAGCAGACAAACCAGTCACCCAGCCTAGTGCAAAAACGGAAACTTCCGTTTCTACCGTGAAGTAAAAAACTGCATTTTTTTGGCCTTATACAATCTCGCAGTCATAACAAGTCAAAACAATGAGTAATATTTTGGAATAGTTCTTTGAAAAGCTTAATTTGACGCACGTCTATTATGAGGGTTAATGTCTAAAATCCCGGTTTAAGTAGCATGGTATTTTCTTTACAAAGTCTATCACGTAATAGCACAGGGTAAAAGTTGTCAATCAGCAACCTCATTTCACAAATTAGTAGCAATCATAATAGTATGCGTACATATTTTCCCCAAGCATTAAACTCATTTAATAGGAATGTCGCAAACTTAAGAACCCGATCTCGGTTATTTAATGGTCACTAATTATTATATTTACGATTCCGTAGGTCCTTTATGGAATGTGCAAATGTGTAAGAATTAGATCATAACCTAGTTGTTGATAACCTGTTGTTGAACTCAGTGCTGTGATCCAAATTTTTTTAAACAAATCTGCGTTTCTGCGTCTACATGGGACAAGCAGGTTAGTGTGTCTCATATAATTTTGGTGCATTGCTCAAGAATATCCCTTACAAAATACCAATCTTCTAATAACTACTTCAGAAGATACTGAGAACGCGATATCGGATCTGCTAATATTTCACGACTTAGCTAACAAAATGGCAGTACATTCCCGAGCTTTACCGATTTAGGTACTTGAAGTAGTTGCCATACAAGGCTAAAGCGTTTTGCAAAGGATATGCTTACTTACAGAATTATCCTTTTTGAATCAAGTACGCGTGCGTATCGGTAATATTGTAATCTTTTTTAAGGACGTCCAGGAATCTAATGCGAATTAATTTGTTTTCGCCAAGTACTGCTAAGCAGGTTTCATTGGTTATTTCCTACATACCGCAATACCGACCGAGAGTTATAGCACTATCACACGCAACTGCATGCGCGCTGCTGAATAGACATCAGCACTTGTAATGTATGATTACTCAGAGATATCGTTCAAATTTCAAATATCTCGAAGCGGAGAGCCGGAAGACCCCGTCGGCGATGGCGAGATGAGCTTGACTCGTTTCTGAAGGGATGGGCCTTTTCTCAGCAGTGGGACAATACAGGCTCCTAATAATAAGGTACTGGTCTCACCGCGAGCTACTAATCTATGAACTATCGGCTGTAAACACGAACAAAAGATACGCACTCCCGTGTAAATAAAAGAGACACGGCGGGTCCTCGCCCAGCTATCAGCTATCACCGCCGAGCGAGTATCATAATTATTAAGCTTTCAGGACAGGATAAATGAATGATATTCAGACTGACAAAGATGGAGAAAAAGGAAATAAATTAATTTCTTAAATTAGTAGGTAGGTACAAAGACAATTGTTTGGGTTTCTTCCAGTTAAACATTCCAATTTTAATTAAACATAAATAGGGTAGGTTATTCAAATAGGTACTAGAACTATGCTTAAAGCAATACTCGTATTAGTCATACAAAATTACAATTATTTTATTTAAATGAAAAGGCTTGTTAAAGTTGAATTAAATAATTATTAAATCCGGGTTTTTACGGATTCTACTCAATAAAGTAATATGACGATTAATGGTTTAATTAATCATTAGATCCATTTGTCTGAAATTAATTAATAGATTTAACTAAAGAACTTAGATAACTCGTTCTAGAACTAATGACGACTTAAGTGACGATCGATTATAAAAACGCATTAAGTGTGATTTGAATTTTACTTAGATAT
>JALPQI010009890.1:0-52555 GCA_025490895.1 Thaumatotibia leucotreta | reverse complement strand
AGTGAAGGCGTGTGGCTGTAAAGCATGGCCATTAGGGTGGCCCAAAAAACATTTTTTTTCCCATGGAGCACCCCCTAATAGCCATACATTTTACGTGTTTTTTACTTTCCGTTAAACTTAAAATTTTTATGTCCAACACCGATTCTATCATCAGATCACCTTACAGATAATATATGATTATTTTTTTTTTTTTTCACAACTACAATTTATGTACATAGATTAAATCTAACTAATCTACTTTGTAAAGGTTTAGGGACGCGTCAATGAAACTACGTGCTCAGATCAAGACTAATTCTTTATTTCAGTTCTTACCCACATGCATATTATTTATTATCACGACCTACCCACAACCCCCTTTTCTACATTTAGATTTTTCAATATATTAGGTCTCAAGGTATACATATAATTATTTTATTCATTTAAACACATGGACAAATATAGGTTAGGTATAATAAACCTATTCACTTTCCTTTTCAAAAAAAAAAAAGAAAGGTAGGTAAACATAAATTCACTCGGTTTTAGGATGCAAAATCACAGTAAAAATATTAAACAGAAAATAGACAATATAGGTATTACATACACCTGAGTTATATAGCCAAAAATCAATAATATTACTTGATAATACTATTACTTTATGTTTCTATACAGTTTGTAGACTCAAGATTAGGTAAATATCGGAAATTAATTATTTTTCTAAATTATTAAGCCATAATGGCAAATAACATTAAAAAAATTATCTCGTTGCGATACATTTCTAGTTTTGCATAGGTACATCAAAAATATCATTACTCTGTATAAACAATTTATTTATATTAGCAAACATATTTTATTTACTTTTAAAACAGCAAAAGGCGAATATATAATGTAACATACATAACAACTTAAAGTTTTATCTTTAGTTCATCAGTAAATAAACAATTTAAAGAAGTTAATAGGCATTACATGTTTGATTAATTATCTATAAATTATTAAATTAAAACTTTAATTGAATTAAAGTAAAATATTATGCATTAAATGTTTGGTTAATTATCTATAAATTATTAACTTAAAACTTTAATTAAATTAAAATTATTAAATCCGGCTAAACAATAAACAACAGCACGTTTTTAATGATTTGACAATGACAAGTCATGTAATGACGTTTTGTATTTTTTATGACGCTGCTGGCAATCGGCTTATATTAAACAGCCAATCAACTTTATTTAATATTTCCGGTATTTACAAAGTAAAATTATTAAATTATTATTATTATGTTATGTTCTAGCTATGCACTTATCATGTTATGTACTTAGCAGGTTTTCGTAACGTATAATAAACCTGTATAAAGTGGTTTTATTTATGACATCAGAATATGTATTTAAAACGAAGTCAATTCCCGATGGAAATTGAACCTTATTGCCAGATATTTACAGGCATCAATTTGTTCAATTACTTAAGTAGTTATACAATCCATCTTCAAAACTTCAACTATTCAACCCGGCTGCTAGTTAAAACCAATCAGGAGGAATCACCACCCTGCCAGAACGAGTGACATAATTATTGTTACTGTTTGGAGCATTATCGGACACTGGAGCCGTGTTGTCGTTATCACTCGTCACTGTGATATCGTCATAAGGCCGGGGACACACAGGTAACTCTGGCCGAAATTCCGAGTCCATTATAAGATGACGCCTGTTCCTCACTAAAGTACCACCCTGCATCAATTTAATTAAATATGATCGGATACCTTTAATTTGTAAAATTGTGCCGCTAACCCACTTCTTATCTACTCTAACTTTAACCTTTTGGCCTGGCATTAATTGTTTTAAATCATGTGCCGTCTTGTCATACTGTCGCTTTTGTTTAATTTGTCTCTTTTCTAATTCTGCCGTAACATTAGTCTGGATTTTAGGGTGAAGAAGTTTTGGTGCATACGGGACAATACCACGAAACTTTCTATTGTTTAATAACTCTGATGGAGATGCTAACTGATTAGTGATGGGAGTGGTTAAGTATTCTAACAGAGCTTGCCTAAAATCGGTTTTTTCAACACTAGTTTTCTTTAATATATTTTTCACAGTTTGCACATTCCGTTCGACTTGCCCATTTGATTGCGAATAACAAGGAGACGACGTTATATGTTCAAAACACCATTGCTGAGAGAACAGTTTGAATTGGCTGGAAGAAAATTCAGGGCCATTATCTGATATAACAATATCAGGTATACCTTGATGACTAAAAACAATCTTTAACTGCTCAATAATATGGCTAGAGAGTAAACAATTCAGTTCTATGACTTCCAAGAACTTACTGAAATAATCTACTACTAATAAATATTTCTTTTCCTTAAAGTGAAATACATCTACCCCAATTTTCGACCAAGCCCTGTCCGGTATCTCATGTGGTATCAATGATTCTTTCCCATTCTGATTTTTAAAAGTAAGACATGTTTGACAGTTTTTAATTAAGTCTTCTAGTTGGGTATTTATATTTGGCCAAAATACAGATTCACGTACCTTTAACTTGCATTTCTCTAATCCTAAATGCCCAATGTGCACCCGCCTTAACATTTCCTTACGCATAGCGGCTGGAATTATAATTCGATCGCCCTTCCATGCCATACCATGCGCGACCGTCAATTCATCACGATAACCCCAGTAGGGTTTCACCTGGTCATCGACATCCTGCTTACACTCCGGCCAGCCTTCTGTAATATACCTTATTAGCATTTGAAGCTCACTGTCATCTTGAGTCAACTTTTGTATATGTACAAAGTGTGAGTCGACGAGCGGATTGCTAAGAAGAACGGCACACACCTGTGCGCGCGCGTCCAGCTGATCGCGCGGAGTCTCATTCAGCGCACTCGCCGGATCCACCGCGCGAGAGAGGGTATCGGCCATATACATATACTTACCTGGTTTGTAGACTAGTTTGAAGTTGTATGGTTGCAACCGCAGGAGCATCCTTTGTAACCTCGCAGGAGCAGAGGCAATCGGCTTACGAATGATACTTATCAGTGGCTTATGGTCAGTTTCCACTGTGACATCACCTCGACCATAGATATAACTATAGAACTTTTCACAGGCGTATACGCATGCAAGGAGTTCTTTTTCTATCTGCGCATATGCTTGTTCGGCTGTTGTTAAGGATCTCGACGCATAGCATACAGGCAAATTATCCTGTAATAAACAAGCCCCTAGTCCATTCTTACAAGCATCAACAGAAATAACAACAGGTTTTTTTAAACTGTAATACTGCAAAACAGGTACACTTGTCAAACACCGCTTCAAATCGTTAAAAGCTTTATCATGCGACTCCAACCAATGCCATTCTATGTCTTTTTTAAGCAACTGTCTCAGTGCATGATTTTTGTCGGAGAGGTTCGGTATAAAGTTACCTACATAATTTATCATACCAAGAAACCGTTCCAGATCCTTTGTGTTTTGTGGACGAGGCATATTTTTTATTGCCGAAGTGTACGAGTCGTCCGAATAAATGCCATTCGGGGTAATCTTATGGCCTAAATATTTTATTTCGGACAGACCAAACTTACACTTGTCTTTGTTGAGTTTTAAATTAATCTCACGACATCGGTCCAAAACGCGTATCAATCTAGCATCGTGCTCCTCTTTCGTGCGACCGTAAATTAGAAGGTCATCAATGAATAAACAAACCCCTTCCAAATCATCAAAATGCTCGTACATTTTTTTGTGGAATACTTCAGACGCTGAAGTAATCCCGAAAGGCAAACGCAAAAACTTGTACCTCCCAAAACTCGTATTAAAAGTAACTAAATCAGTACTTTCTTCGTGAAGACGAAGCTGCCAAAATCCTTGCTTGGCATCAAGGGTGCTAAAAAATTTGGAACCTCCGAGATTTACAGACATTTCATCCAAAGTAGGTAATTTAAAATGCTCGCGCCTAATAGCCTGATTTAAGTCCCTCGGATCTAAACATAGCCTTATGTCACCGTTAGCCTTCCTTACAACGGTCATGCTATTGACCCAATCCGTGGGCCCCTCTACCTTGGCAATGATCCCATCACTAACCATGTCATCTAACTTCTTTTTAACACTATCTTTCAAGGCTACGGGCAACTTTCGTGGCGCGTGTACCACAGGCGTAACATTTCTGTTCAATTCAATCTTATACACCCCCGGCATACACCCAACTCCTTCAAACACATCCGAATACTCCCTATACACATACCGCTCTAAATTGCTACCGTTATTAATTTCAACGTGTAAAACTCGCTTGACCACATTTAGTTCCACGCACGAATCCCTACCTAATATAGGATCTGAGGCAGTATCCACAACAATAAAGTCTAGAATATACATCCGTTGCCTGTATTTTGTTTTTAAACTACACTTGCCTACTACATTGAGGGGATGATCTGAGTACCCGCTCAATGTATCACCCGTTGAGCTTAAATCGTTCCTATTCATACCGATTTGACTTAAAAAACGAAGTGGTATTATATTTACGTCGGCTCCAGTGTCCAATTTAAACTTAATATTTCCCCCTTCAAACAACAAATCAATCCACCAAACACTCGAACTAGTACAGCAGTTTCCTACCTGATCATTGTTTTCCTCAGCTCGCACCTCGTAAACACTGCACATCCGCGAAAAATGATCATAGTTACTACACTTCAGACACCTTCTGCCAATGGCAGGACACTTTGAACTGCCATGAGGCAGACCACATCGCGTACACGAAACATTTGCACTGCTTCCATTAGCAATATTTACCGATTGCCGATTAAACAGTTGATCCCGCCGGGCAGAGCTGGGGCGCGCGGGCGCGGGGTGGCGGGCGGGGGGCTTGATAACGGCCGCTTCGGCCCCGGCCGCGCGCCGCTCCTCGATGCGCCGGCGCTCCGCGGCGCCTTACCCCCCCAAACTTGATTGTTCCAACTACCTTCACTTGTCCAATTGTACTCGTCCGTGCTATGCCTCGGATTATTTTCCACCACATATGCTTTATGTTCCACAGCCTCTTGCTTTATAGCACCCGCTTGCATCTTAGACATCTGGGCCAAATTACAAATATCCAAAGATTTACTTAGCGTAAGATCTGGCTCACGTAACAACCGCTCCCGTAATGCGTCCTCTTTTATACCACAAATCAGTCTATCTCTAATTAAATCCTGCATCAGTTTGCCAAAGTCACAGGTGGTAGCCAGTTTCTTGAGCTCAAAAGCGTATTGCTCGATTGACTCACTATCAAGCTGACAACGGGTAAAAAATTTGTGTCGTTCTATAGTTAGATTTTTCTTAGGCAAAAAAAAATTTATCAAACTCTGCAATTAAACTCTTCAACGTCGTGCATTCCGATTCGAACTGTTGGTACACTTCACGAGCCCGCTCCCCAATGACATGGAGTAAAATATTAATTTGCACTTTTTCCTCTTTCTTCGATAACTCACAGGCGTTGAAGTAAATGCTAAAAGCTTCTTTCCACTTAGGTCCATTCCACAGACAAATTTCCAGAAGTTACATTTTCCAAATTATTGTCGAAAATAAAAAGGGCGACGGCGGCGGCAAGACAGATTCCATCACGAACAGTTTCGAAAATACTAAAAACAATTATTATAACGGTTCTTTTAACTCGGCTGCGCCATGTAAAGGTTTAGGGACGCGTCAATGAAACTACGTGCTCAGATCAAGACTAATTCTTTATTTCAGTTCTTACCCACATGCATATTATTTATTATCACGACCTACCCACATACTTAACCTAAACTATATCTAAGATTGGCCTTTGTGGCATTGTACCGAGGATGCTGGCGGCATTTCCTCGCTGTATCTCAATACTGATGCGTTGTGCGAGGAAGTCGCCAGCTCTTCGGTCTTTAGTTACGTCAACCAGACGTTTCGCGATCTCAGCAAACAATTTGCGTGCGCTGGGGCCCCATGAACCTAAAGTTTCTTCTATGATTATATTGCCCTCTGACTTACATATGTGTAAAACACTTTTTCATATCTCCTGTTTGAAAATATTTTTCATGAGTACTCGTAGATGTCAAATCAGTAGGTGGCAAACTGCGTTTTTATTGCTAGTGCGGAAAGTATAATATACTTTCTGCACTAGCAATATTATTTTTTATTTGTATTGTATATTATTTATTGCCATGGATTCCGCGATAGTTCCCAAGATAGCATAATACTTGCTTATTAGATACAACCTAGTCAGCCACGGCAGATTCTATTGCAAGCAGGTAGGAGGTTGCGTGTTCAACAATGGCTAAAGTTTATTTCCTCATCCTCATCAGCCCACAGTCGTCCACTGCTGGACATCGGCCTTCCCCAATTTGCGCCACCGTACTCGGTCCTCAGCGCTCGGAATCCAACCAAAATGCATTTAATTAAGCGTACTTAATTATAACATTAATCAGGTTTCTTATTTCCCTCACATGAAAATGTTTACCTCGAGTTAAATGGGTCGCTTTCAACCCTTTGGAAAGTAATAGCTCTAATCTAAGCATGATTCTACAACTCATACTTGTTAGTGTACGTAACTGAATACTACCATGATGTATATTATTGTATCTGTTTAGGTATTTCCGCTGTTAATATTCCCGTGCAGCTTCTGTGCACGCTGCCCTCGCTAATGGCTGGAAGCCGATCGCGATGATCCTTGCCCCTCCGTCGCTGTAAGTATATACTATATACGTATACTACTACTACTGGCCTTTGCGTCTATTTCAGACGATTTCAGGTATAAATGCCCTGAAGACATCGCTTTTGGTGGCTAAATAGACCTATGCGAGAGCGGCAAACTTTGCCACAAGACTGACAGGGGAAGTTCGTGTCTGATGTGCCCCCAAGGTGCCTTTTTTCCCTTCTGTCAGCTAAGGTTGCGAACCAGGACCCATCGCAATACTTCCGACCGTCCTCAATGCTTTTTCACCACTCCAATCGATTCCCCGCAAGCGTCTCCCAATTACGATGGTCAATTTTAAAGGCCGTCATGTCCCTCTTGGCTCAACACTATATACGTATATAGTGTTAGGTATTCGGTACATCTCCATGTATAATGTACATTGTACACTCAACCTATTGGAACCCTAATCCCTAACCTTACCCTAATTGCCAGCCTCCGCAGCCTAGTTGATAGTGACCCTGCCTACAAAGCTAGAGGTTCCGGGTTTGAATCCCGGCGAGGGCATTATTTGTGTATTTATTTATCACAAATATTTGTTTCTTGGTCGTGGCTGTCTAGTTATGTGACGTATTTAAGTATCTTTATGTATCATATATTATATATATCATCGCTTGGTACATACATCACAACTTTATATTGAGCTTACGGTGGGACTGAGTCAATTTGTGTAAGATGTCCCAAGATATTTATTTATTTAATTCTCCTTTGTGTCGTATTCCTCATTGCTGAGGGTCGTGTATGAATAATTTTCCGGACGATCTTTTTCCACAGTGGACAGAAGTGACTTCTGTCGGGTCTGAGGCAGTGTGTATCGCTTCGTGAAAGTTTGTGTTGGTGTCGCAGATCTGATCTGCCCACCGCTGGACCTCTACCTTGGTCTCTTGCCTTGTGTTTTCCCTGTCACTAGGAGTTTTTCCAGGTTATCACACCCTGATAGGCCACTCTAAAACCATGTCTAAATGACAAATACAAAGTGATTACTTATAATCTGATTTATAACGTCACTGTGACAAAGTTCCCGACTCGAGTGGCCTAGGGTTCCAACTGGTTGACTGTAGTACAACTTTATATGTACGAGTATTATCGAACCGGAATCAAATGGGGATTCGGAGTACTGTTGACACGACAAATGAGACAACATTTACCAAGAAAAGAGTTAGACCCGCGTGTAGAGTGATACTGAGTTGCATCATGGGTACGTTCAGACTTAAATTAAATAACTTTTTGCAAAAGTTATAAGGAAAAACTTGGAGACAAGACGCGTCTACTTAAATTAAGAATTCGCAGTTTTTATGAAGAACACGGTTTGTCTTACATATTTATTCATACACACATGTTATTAGCAGTGATCGGATTAGGTAGTGCCATTTCACGGGAACTCGGTGCGTAAGCTTAGTATGGATATACCTTTTAACCCCGGGATTTTGCATGAAAGTTCTAAGTCTACGTTTTGTCATCAAAGAAAATAGATTGACAGTTGAGAATATCTAAAAAAAAAAATTGTTGGCTATTATAATTTTAAAGAAAGCAAGGAATAAACGATCTAAAATATAATCTGTATAGGTCAACTGCAAGAATTCACTTTTTGACTTTAAGACGTGTAATTGTTTACCTCTGTTTTTTGTATGTAATTAGTTGTATTGTAATTCAAATAATAATATTAAATAATTTTGATCTAATACATATACATTACCAGCCAATAATATATCGAATTCAGATTTTTTTCAGTAGAACTTTTATTTATAATTGTAAGTGGTTTCCACACTTTCCACCCTACGAATATAGCTAGTATAGGCACAGGTCTTTGTGCCAGCGATGGTAAAACTTGGCATCATATAGTCGTTTTTTCATGAAGATTTTTGTGTAAAGCATGGATTTAGTAGTAAAATTCTTTTTTGTTTTACTGCAGCTTTTTAGCAATATGCTGTGTCTCCCATTTTTATTTACAATAGGTAGGTACTTAATTGCAATATTTATCGTTAATTTCTGCAAAAGTACCAAAATAATATGTCTATCTAAATCCAAAATAATCTACATGCGAACATGTGCCGCATACGCTATACACGTTCATAAAAAAAGTCACGAATATGTTATATTATTCGCCGGTGATGTATGTTGATGTTTGCTTTAAAAGTATTGCTGAATAAATAATATACGTATTTATAATGATTAAATCTATTATTTATCAAATTTAGGTCAATAATAGTTATCATGAAAAAAAACGAGCCCGGAAATCCCAAGTCTTATCCATGTTATGCTTAATGTTTAAGGTCATTCACCCGAAATGGCACTACCTATTCCGATCACTGGTTATTAGTAACAACATTTTTAAACAAATATACCTATACATTTGCAGGAACTTGGCTGTAGTCTTATCACTTTGCAATATCTATCAGAACGCTGTGCAACAGTACACCTAACCATATCAGGGATCAAATACTCGCCTACCGAACTAGGAGGCGGGATCGGCGAATTGTCAGCGAGAATTAATCTGAATCCATACGCGACCATTTGGCGGCGCGGCGTAATCGGCGCCATTTGCCGCAATTACGCGCCCTCTCATTACTCCGCTGTAAAATACGTCAAGTGCGAGACACGCACTTTGTTTGACTGGGTTACTATGATCTAGTGATTCAGTTTAGGACCTAATCTAATAATAATAATTGCGTGTTGGATCTGTATCCCCGCACAAGCCTGTCAAAAAACCGGGATTTGTAAGCCCGTGATTCCCAAGAAGATACAAACATAATAATAATAAATATCTTGGGACATCTTACACAAATGGACCTAGTCCCACGGTAAGCTCAATTAAAGCTTATGATGTGGGTACCAGGCGACGATATATATAATAGATACATACATATAGATACTTAAATACATAGACAGCCATGACCAAGGAACAAATATTTGTGATAAATAAATACACAAATAATGCCCTCGCCGGGAATCGAACCCGGAACCTCCAGCTTCGTAGGCAGGGTCACTACCAACTAGGCTACGGAGGCTGACGAACCAGGTGAAACCCTTCATCAAATCTAAATCACCCTGGCCCGTTTCTCACCATAGTGACAGGTGTAACAATTATAAAAATTACTACCTACATATCATGTGGCTACCGGTTACCATCGGACGAACCATGTGTTTATTTGCCATCAATGTAAAATTTATTGCAAGAACTTTAATAAATTAGCAGAAAATAGCTACTTTCTTGCGGAGTAAAATTACAATTTTCTCAAGAAACACGAAAATTTTAGTGAAATTCCGACACAGACCGAATCTCATGTCACAAATAAACAAAAATTGTTCTCTATCATACTCGTAAATCTTGTAACAATTGTCACAGTCTTTGGAAAAGAAAAAGTAGTTTATTAACGATTTTTATGATCATTTTCGGTGGCAAACAAGCACCAGCCGATAGTAAGCGATAGCCTACGGAAGCCTGTGAAGTCAGCAAAACTGAATTTTTAAGTACATACATAACGGAACCCTAAAAATCCACCAATAAAATACGTCAATTACATTTGCCGTTTAATTGAACGCGTACAGTCGCGTGGGAATAAATAAAGTAAATCTGTTATTGTGCGCGAATTGAAATCATGCCGGTTTACGAGTCGGGGCGTCTGCGGGCTTGCGCCGGGGCCAATTGAGACTTTTATTAAACAGCCTGGGCGGGCATATTGACACTTTATTGCATATAGGTACATATTTTTATTTTTAACAATAAAATACGAAAAAATTCCGTTCTCTAAGAAGAGAAATACCATTGTCTATGTAATAAGACTCTCAGAAGTCTTCATCCAACATACCTCGTCCAATATAAGACGAAAGTTTTCAATCAATGTGCTTTAATACTATCGGCCTCATCTCAAAGCTCAAAATTACTCAACGAGCTATGGAGATTAATAATAATACTACTTAGGGGCTTGCTAAGTTAGCAGTCGTTTATGAATAAGTGGATTAGTTTTTAATTACGACACTAATTGACCCCTGGTACCTACCCATTTTAAAGTCCATGTTAGATTTACACACTGTATAATCAGCGGCCGATTATACCTCATTGCTCTTAATTCAACTATTTTGAACGGCCGTAATTCATTATGCTAAATACTATGCGCATTAGGTTTAATTATGACGACGTCAATTTTCATATCATTTTATTCCCTTGTCGCTTTTTCAATTACAGGCACGTAATTTTACGATAAATAAATAAAAGAAACTTGGGACATCTTACAGACATCGACTTAGTGCCACGGAAAGCTCAATTAAAGCTATATAGGTAGGTACCAAGGGACAATATAATACAATACAGAAATTACACAAATAAGTAATTAGACAGCCACGACCAAGGATAAATATAATGTGATAATCATAAATAAATACACAAACAATGCTAGGATTCGAACCCAGAATCTCCAGCTTCGTACAATAGTTTACGTAGGTATAAACCTTGTTATGACAGTCGAGTTGGTGCGTGCACTTTTCTATTATTTGCAGTTTCCGTATTCGATTTACATACTATATTTATAGGTACATACATATATTTCGCGTAACGTCTATAGCCGTACCATGAGCTGCCGCGGCGTTATTAACGCGCATTTACTTTCTATCAGGCTCGCTCGCGCCAATACGCGAGTAACAGTCAAAGACAATTAATAGTACATTATGCATCAAGGGAGGTAAGTACGGAATTACTAACGAGTGTTAGAAACCCGACGACGTTAGCCGGAGGGCTTTTATGACTCGAGTTAGTATTCCGCTTACCAACCGTGAAGCATACAATGTTTTTCATCACACTTGCCGACAAAAAAATAAGTTTTAAGACATAATATTATTTTCATCACACTTGCTGCCTAAGCGCGCCATTGTTTGCGCGCGCAGCGGGAGTACTAGAAAAGTGAAATTCCCTAGGGAGTAATAGAAATGTCAGTACGTCATTTAATAATATTATTTCTTAAAACTTATTTTTTTGTCGGCAAGTGTGATGAAAAACATTGTATGCATCACGGTCGGTAAGCGGAATACTAACTCGAGTTATAAAAGCCCTCCGCCTAACGGCGTCGGGCTTCTAACACTCTCGTTGGTAATTCCGTACTTACCTCCCTTGATGCACAATGTACTATAAATGACGTACTGACATTTCTATTACTCCCTAGGGAATTTCACTTTTCTATTACTCTCTACGCACGCAAGCAATGGCGCGCTTAGACAGCAAGTGTGATGAAAAAATTGTACATAAAAATACTCAAAAATATGTCCCAGTGAACTTTAATGCTGTGTAATAGAACGTCGTATTATATTTTTGCACTTGACTGTACGAGCGCGATGGATAGAAAGTAAGTCCGCGTTAATAACGCCGCGGCAGCTCATGGCACACTAATCTCAGTTCACTGCAGCTGTATTGCACCTCAAGTGCGCCGTCGATGCACCTCGGAATGCAATAAGTGAATGCCGCTCGCTGCCGCTGCCCGCTCGACCGTCGGCCCTGCTCGCGACGACGGAACCAGAGTAACACTGCTATTGGACGATTCTCATTTCTGTGCCCACTATCACTTCCACGGATATCATTATCGTCATCATCACCATTTCAGCCATAAGACGTCCACTGCTGCACATAGGCCTCCCCTTTATGCTCCCCTTTATGGCCGTCGATGCACCTCGGAATGCAATAAGTGAATGCCGCTCGCTGCCGCTGCCCGCTCGACCGTCGGCCCTGCTCGCGACGACGGAACCAGAGTAACACTGCTATTGGACGATTCTCATTTCTGTGCCCACTATCACTTCCACGGATATCATTATCGTCATCATCACCATTTCAGCCATAAGACGTCCACTGCTGCACAGAGGCCTCCCCTTTATACCTCCATATACACCGGTCGTTATCATTGTGTAATCTGTATCCGTAATTATATTATGAGTTAAATTATTTGACATTTGACTAGCTAGTGCATACGACTTCGTCTGTTATTTTTCAAGTGTCGAACGATCTCTACACCAAATTTCAACAAAATCGGGCTAGCTGTTTGAAGGAATTGTTTTTGGTGAAAAAAAAAATACTTTCGCATTTATAATTTACTAGCGACCCGCCCCGGCTGCGCACGGGTACTATACCTACATAAAAACCTTCCTCTTGAATTACTCTACCTATTAAAAAAAATCTCATCAAAATCCGTTGCGTAGTTTTAAAGATTTAAGCGTACAAAGGGACATAGGGCCAGAAAAAGTGACTTTATTTTATACTATGTAGTGATAATATTGATATGGCCTGACGATACAATCACTGTTAAATGAATGTCTGTATACAAATAGAAATAGTTACTATAATTATAGAAATCAAACTAAGATGTGTTCTTATTTAATAACAATTAACATAAATTATCTTGAGTATAATTACTACCAAAGTCAACCAAAGTCCTATATCTTACTCCCTCCAAAACCAGAATCTGACAGTACTTTTTAAAAAGTTATCATGACCACAGACAAGAACCAGAGAGTTTAGGCTAAGTGCATACATTATCATATCAATATAAGGCCATAAACATAATATAAGTATGATGTTTCTTACAACTCGGCCATCCATTATAATTTAGTGAGTCCTCTCACTAACTACATGTACTGTTAGATACAAAAGTGCATGACGAATTCCAGAATGGATTCGTTTTAACATAGATAATCTTATACTAGTACACTTAAAATTTCCAAGCAATCAACAACAAGTAACTTTAAATTTGGTTGGTCAGTTATCACAGACTTCTTGAGAATAAGAAGTAACATTTTACTTTTATTAACAACACAAACAGTAATGATTTATGCAATTGATTAGTCTGAGACTCAATTTTTTTATATAATAAACTTTAACAAAGAACATGTGGTACACACTTTGCTATAACCTAAGATCATTAATATCATTGTCACTAACAATAGTTAACTTAATATTTCTAATTAAGTTTTTATTTTTACCTTAAGTATTTATTCACAGATCATAATTTATAATATCAGACTGAACTACAATAAAAGCTATAAAATATCTCTGCAATTTTGTCATATCACTCATTGGAAACTTTCTGCAAACTTAATAATAAGAGTGTATAATCATGACTTTTTGTTATAATACTTATAATGTTTATCTGATATATACATATGTATTTTTTTAAATGTTTTATTAATCACAGCCTGCTTTAGATAGTCTGCCAAGATCTGAGATAATACCTAAACACTCATGGCCTGCTCTAGACAGTCTGCCTCAACGGCCTGCTCTAGACAGTCTGCCAACATCTAAAATTATCTGGACACTCATAACCTGCTCTAGACAGTCTGCCAACATCTAAAATTATCTGAACACTCAAGGCCTGCTCTAGACAGTCTGCCAACATCTAAAATTATCTGAACACTCTTGGCCTGTTCTAGACAGTCTGCCAACATCTAAAATTATCTGAACACTCATGGCCTGCTCTAGACAGTCTGCCTCAACGGCCTGCTCTAGACAGTCTGCCAACATCTAAAATTATCTGAACACTCATGGCCTGTTCTAGACAGTCTGCCAACATCTAAAATTATCTGAACACTCATGGCCTGCTCTAGACAGTCTGCCTCAACGGCCTGCTCTAGACAGTCTGCCAACATCTACAATTATCTGAACACTCATGGCCTGCTCTAGACAGTCTGCCTCAACGGCCTGCTCTAGTCAGTCTGCCAACATCTAAAATTATCTGAACACTCATGGCCTGCTCTAGACAGTCTGCCTCAACGGCCTGCTCTAGACAGTCTGCCAACATCTAAAATTATCTGAACACTCATGGCCTGCTCTAGACAGTCTGCCTCAACGGCCTGCTCTAGACAGTCTGCCAAGATCTGAAGTTATCTGAACACTCATGGCCTGCTCTAGACAGTCTGCCTCAACGGCCTGCTCTAGACAGTCTACCCATATCTAAAATTACCTGAATGCTTATGGCCTGCTCTAGACAGTCTGCCTCAACGGCCTGCTCTAGACAGTCTGCCAAGATCTGAAGTTACCTGAACACTCATGGCCTGCTCTAGACAGTCTGCCTCAACGGCCTGCTCTAGACAGTCTGCCAAGATCTGAACACTCATGGCCTGCTCTAGACAGTCTGCCTTCACGGCCTGCTCTAGACAGTCTGCCAAGATCTGAAATTACAAGAACACTTATAGTACTTATAGCTTATTCCCAGAACTTTAGTTACATCATCATCATCATCATCATCATCATCATCATATCAGCCGAAAGACGTCCACTGCTGAACATAGGCCTCCCCCAAAGATTGCCACAATGACCGGTCCTGCGCCACCCGCATCCAGCGGACTCCTGCGACCTTCACCAGGTCATCGGTCCAGCTTGTGGGGGGCCTACTCATAGTTAGTTACATACCTCTTTAATTTTATATAAATAAAGGGTGTCCCAGAAGTAAAGAGACAAATTTCAAATGTTGAACTATTTGAAAATATTTTTATTTTTTTAAGAAAAAATACTGTCGTGGCCACCGTATGCCTCAAATCTGTAAAATTTTGCGGGAAATATGATTGTATTATTCAAATTTTAATAATGAAAAGAGCTGATCACGAGGTATTTGCTAAAGAGTTGTTCAGAATTATGAATGTTATGGACAAACGGACACGATATGTAATTTTTCTTCAGAGGGAGTAAGGAGAACTCCTTGTATCGAATTAAAAAGCGTTTTGAAGAATCGCATGAACACATTTTCAAGAAGATACCGGGAAAAAAATGTACTATTTCCGTAGCTATGAACATAAATAGAGTAAAAAAAGTGTATGAACGGGATCCTTCGATGTCTGTTAGAGCTGCTGCGGATAAATCGAAAATATCGAAGTCAAGTATAGCTCGTATTAAAACATGCGGCCTAAAGCTTAAAGCATTTGCAAAACTGTCAGGTCCTAAGTACTTTGAGGACCAGGAAGTGCGAGCTAAAAGAGGATGCCGAAGAGCGTATGAAAAAACACTGAAAAAAAGTTCTCATAATTGGCGATGAGACTTACGTGCCCATGGACCCAACGGATATTCCTGGGAAGCAATACTAACATGCGACTCGACGGGACTCCGTAGATTATTCGCAAAAAATTGTAGCAAAGGTAAAATTTTTCAATAAATATCTCGTTTGATAAGCCATATACCAAAATGGCAATACATCTTAACCATATATTTGCACAGGCTCTATGACCGCACGTATTTATTTGAGAGAATGTATGATAATGCGATAAATTTCGTTCATAGATAAGCATTACCAGAGGGAAGAAATTATATTCTGGTCGGATATGGCGTCATATGCCACTACGCCACGGAAATCATTCAACATCTAGAGGCTGCAGGTATAGATTTTATACAAAAACATAACAACGCCCCAAATGTTCCCCAAGCTGCTGGTATTGAAGCTTATTGACCTTTATGAAAACGAGAATATAAAAAAACAAACAGAAAAACCCAAATCGTTGTCTGGATTTAAGCATAGATGTACTAAATTGGCTTAAAGTGTGACAGCTAGGTCTCGAAAAGCTGTAATGAGACGAGTAGCAATCAATCTTAGAACAATTGGCTACAGAGCCCTTGCACAAGCAAATTTCATATAAAGTAGCAAATAAAATGAAATTCTGAAGTTAACTAAATGTAAATAATAGTGTTTTGTAAGATTTTTTATTAAATATTTTCATTCGAATCTTGTCTCTTTACTTCTGGGACAGCCCATATCAGTTCTCAATAATTGTTGTATTACATTAGTTATCTAATTATCACATTACAAATCATCATCATCATCATCAGCCTATGTCAGTCCACTGCTGGACGCAGGCCTCTCCTATTAACTATGTGTATAGACGCATTAGGAGGTAAATGTCCATAATCGCCACGCTGGGCATTACAAATACCAGAAAAATATTGTTTAAATGTAGATATGTCACAATGATCACTGGATACAGGCTACATCAGTTTTCTAACTGCCTGCCTGCTTATTAAATAAATAATAATAATAAATAATAAAGATATGAACAGATTACTCATCTTTATCGGTAAATTCCCTTCTCTCACTATGTTTGCCCATGCTTGTCCAATAACTAAATCAAAGTGATTTCTTATATCTCTTCAGACGGTAACTTATCAACTTCCATACAATAGCACCTTTTAATGTATCACTGTAATTTCACATCAGTGCAGTAAATTGATTTTTTCCATAGTAATATAACTCTAGACTCATTGTATCTTATCCTTTTAGACAGCATTTCAGTCAGTAGCTCAGCATAATCATCACTATTTGGAAATAAACTCATCAATTTCTGTTTCCATTCACATCAAGGAAATAGCATAGTGGGCAGAGCCGGATACCATGTGCGGGCTACACTTGCTAGCTTTGTTAGACAATAATGAATAATCTGGTCATCCTCCCAGTTATAAAGTTTCGCACATTCGCCAACCTTTTGCAGCCATATGTTAATTGTTTGCTCGTTTCACCATAGGGTCAAATTCTGTCGGCGGTCACGAGATCTGCTTTGCCTTTTTTTTTCATTTAACAGATTCTCACTATTGCCATCGTGTTGTAGAGGTGAAATATCATCAGCAGTGCGCTGCTCAAGCAAAAACGGCGTACGAGCACTACCTTCACGATAACTTCGTTTTGTGGAATCTTTATCGCGTTTTAAACACCTTTGAAAACGAACATAACAAGATGTTCACGTTTTCGTTTCCTTGATCGCGATCTGCTGTCTTCATCAGTGTCTTTATCGTTGCTGTTATTTATTTGGTGTTCATATTTCTTCGTACTATCGGTTCAGTTACTTTACTACACAAACTGGCGAATTTCCGAGCGAGTTGACACGTGAATTGTTTTATGCCACTTCTGAACTATAGAAATCAAACTAAGATGTGTTCTTATTTAATAAAAATTAACATAAATTATCTTGAGTATAATTACTACCAAAGTCAACCAAAGTCCTATATCTTACTCCCTCCAAAACCAGAATCTGACAGTACTTTTTAAAAAGTTATCATGACCACAGACGAGAACCAGAGAGTTTAGGCTAAGTGCATACATTATTATATCAATATAAGGCCATAAACATAATATAAGTATGATGTTTCTTACATAATGGTGTAGGGGGTTATAATATAACAAATGTCAGAAATGCTCGGACTAATTTTGCAATCTTGAAATGATGGAAATAACAGTGATTTTTATGTGACTTTCGAAATAAGGTGCAGGTGGATCCGTGCACCTTACATACCTACTTACAGTATTTATTGAATTATATAATTATTTCCATCTGATCATGGATCGATGCAGCTACAGTATTGACCTCGAGTGCGCCGTCGATGCACCTCGGAATGCAATAAGTGCATGCCGCTCGCTCCCGCTGCCCGCTCGACCGTCAGCCCTGCTCGCGACGACGGAACCAGAGTAACACTGCTATTGTGGATGATTCTCATTTTTGGGCACACTCTCACTGTCATGGATGGTATTATGTGTCGCGTTACGTGCTCTCCCACGAGAAACGTAAGAGAGTACGTAGCGTACGTAAAAAAAAGACAAAAAAAAGGAGACTAAGTGGAATAAAAAGTAGTAAGTAGGGTGTGGGTTTATATTTTTTCCAACTAAAATAAGATCAGGTCGCTATGGCTGTTTACAAACAAAACAAGAAAATGGAGAAAAGATAAAAGAAAATACGCAGTCCTGAGGCGAGTTCTGGCGGCTAGCGATTGCCTGCACAGACGTAGAGCAGTGGGACCTGGCGGCTAGCGATAGCCTGCACAGACGTAGAGCAGCAAGTTCGGTCGGCTAGTAGTAGCCTGCACCGACGTAGAGCAGAGAGTTTGGGCGGCTAGCAACAGCCTGCACCGACGTAGTCCAGTGAAAGACTGGAGAGCTGGGCGGCTAAAGGTAGCCTGCACCAACGCAGCGCAGAAGTGACGATAGGTGACCGGTAGAAATTGAGAGTTAGCAGGGCTCCCACCGGTCAATGATTCTTGCGAGCTCCAGTTCGCATGAAGACTCAGAGATGACTGCGTGAACAGTCAGAGATGACTGTCCGAAGACTCAGAGATGACTGCTTGAAGACTCGGAGATCACTGCTTGAAGATTCTGAGATGACTGTCTGAAGATTTAGAGATGACTGGTTGAAGATTCAGGGATGACTGCCCGACTGTTGACAGAAGCGGGGCTTATATAGGTCTCTTCAAGGAATCTCGAATGTAGGTTTAAATTTTGAAATTTTAAAAATAATATTCTATACATACAAGCTAAAAGTATACAAACTGAACTACACGGTTACCAAAAACGTCAAATTGGAATTTTGACATTACCATGACAAAATCATAACAAGAAAATCAAAACACACATAGCGAGACAATATGCGAAAATATTCAATAAATATGGAATTAAATTGTAATAGAAAAACATATCAGGTAAGTCC
This sequence comes from Thaumatotibia leucotreta, assembly GCA_025490895.1. Lineage (NCBI taxonomy): Eukaryota > Metazoa > Arthropoda > Insecta > Lepidoptera > Tortricidae > Thaumatotibia > Thaumatotibia leucotreta. Next base: position 33,481 of record JALPQI010009890.1, on the reverse strand, counting down.
ATATTAAAAGGTAGGTGAGATTTTAGGTCAGGGCCCCCAGTGATATATAAAAGTCCGATATAGTTATTGATCGTTACAAACAGAGTTTTATTCGTAAGAAAGATGGGAGATGAAACAACCAATTAACCAAGACCGGCAAGTAAAAATCAAAAACACCAGAATTGGAGAAATTGTAGCCGAAGGAATCGCCAAGCTGTACGCAGGTATGCTACATTACTGGAGAAAAGATAAAAGAAAATACGCAGTCCTGAGGCGAGTTCTGGCGGCTAGCGATTGCCTGCACAGACGTAGAGCAGTAAGTTCGGTCGGCTAGTAGTAGCCTGCACCGACGTAGTGCAGAGGGTTCGAGCGGCTGACGACAGCCTGCACCGACGTAGAACAGAGAGTAAAGTTCGGGCGGCTAGCAACAGCCTGCACCGACGTAGTTCAGTGAAAGACTGGAGAGCTGGGCGGCTAAAGGTAGCCTGCACCAACGCAGCGCAGGAGTAACGATAAGTGACCGGTGGAAATTGAGAGTTAGCAGGGCTCCCACCGGTCAATGATTCTTGCAAGCTCCAGTTCGCTTGAAGACTCAGAGATGACTGCTTGAAGACTCAGAGATGACTGCTTGAAGACTCAGAGATCACTGCTTGAAGATTTTGAGATGACTGTCTGAAGATTTAGAGATGACTGGTTGAAGATTCAGGGATGACTGCCTGAAGACTCAGAGATGAATGTCCGAAGACTCGGGGATGACTGTCTGAAGATTTAGAGATGACTGGTTGAAGATTCAGGGATGACTGCCCGACTGTTGACAGAAGCGGGGCTTATATAGGTCTCTTCAAGGAATCTCGAATGTAGGTTTAAATTTTGAAATTTTAAAAATAATATTCTATACATACATGCTAAAAGTATACAAACTGAACTACATGGTTACCAAAAACGTCAAATTAGAATTTTGACATTACCATGACAAAATCATAACAAGAAAATCAAAATACACATAGCGAGACAATATGCGAAAATATTCAATAAATATGGAATTAAATTGTAATAGAAAAACATATCAGGTAAGTCCATATTAAAAGGTAGGTGAGATTTTAGGTCAGGGCCCCCAGTGATATATAAAAGTCCGATATAGTTATTGATCGTTACAGACAGAGTTTTATTCGTAAGAAAGATGGGAGATGAAACAACCAATTAACCAAGACGGGCAAGTAAAAATCAAAAACACCAGAATTGGAGAGATTGTAGCTGAAGGAATCGCCAAGCTGTACGCAGGTATGCTACATATGATTTTATGTTTTAATACGAAACATCTGTATCCACCCACCGAAAACCTCAGATAAACCACATGTGTCAGTAATACTGAGCAACTTTGACTACAGAGCTAACCTCGGAATCACGAAATAAAAAAATACTATTTAATGCATTTGGTGGTGTGATCTTGAAATTAATTAAGATAATTATTTTGATTACCTTGTTTCAGAGTTGATACCAAACTTTCTCAGTATGACTCATACCTATCCAATCACTGGTGTAACCCGTTGTAAATAAAAAATAAGCACTATTATAAAATTATCGTTACCCTCAGCAAATCTGAAAGTCCTGGGTTTTGATATAATTTCATAAAATATTATATTAAAATTGTAATATTATATGCGTGCTATTGTTAGGTTAATGAACAAATCCATCATGTTCGCAAGTATGTTAGGTACCGAAAGCAGATGATTGTTTTCATTTCCAATTATGGGATATGAGATAATATCCTAACATTACGAGTATCTTGAATTTCAACGAAAGAACACACCAATGTATGCAGCTTATAGCAAAAGGTTGAAACCGTCATAGTGAAGCTGTTACTCTGTTATTTCGATAGTCCGTCTCGCACGCACAAGGAATGCAGATGAGGGCAAACACTGGCCCCTACGGCGACAGGGGCCCACGTGGGGCCACAGGGGGCCCTTTTAAGGCCTTTTGGGGCCCCGCTCGTTAGACGCTCACAATGTTACCTTTGATTTTTAGCTTCACTGACCAAGCTTTTTCTAAACCAGTGGTCAGATACCTTCCGTCAAACGCGTTGTTGCGCCGTTTGTTAGAAGTTATGGCGCGTTTTTTATATTTTGAATAAAATAGTTTATAGTTACTCAAAAATATTTATAATGGGGGTTTGGTAAAAAAATATCAACTCTTTTCCAGAAACTTACAGTGACAGATCTATAAATTGTTCCTTTTTTCGTGTTTATTTATTCCAATAAAAACAAATACAGCACAGCGAACAACAAATAGAGTAAGTACATCAAAATACAAATGTCAAGCTCTGTCTCGTTTCCGATTGGCATTAGTTACGCACCCGGTGTGGGTTTGGTAGATTGCCTTATCTTTACAAACAGAAGATAACATGAAGGAACAACTTTTTTGATTAATAAGCGTGAGCAACTCAGCTATGTAACCGAGACCACGCTAATAATCTTTAATTATAAGATTAAGGTTTAGGTTATAAGGTAAAAAAATGTAATATGGATTGAAATAAACAGTTTAAATTTTAATATTTTTTTTACTAGTTTTCTAAAACATATCTCGCCAATTCATACTTAACGTCATTATCGTTTGACTATCGCTGTGTTTTATGTTTTTACCTGTTGTGTTCATTTGCTTATATTATCCTCCTAATAGATATACTAAAAGTAAAGCATTGTCGCAAAACTATACTAGTGAAGGCTAGCAATAGCACATTATTCAAACCATTGCACTGTAAAACACATCGCAACTTTTTATGAAATAATCTTTAATTACTAGTTACGTAAAGTAACTCTTAATTATTTCCCCACCATTAATAATCTAGCATCCTAGGCTTTACCCGAAGGCCTTTAATTAAGTGTCTTGCCTAAAGCTGGCTGCAAACAACCCATTTATGAAGGCTCCCACAAAGCGTACATTAGCATGGCACAGGCTGTAGGCGCGCGCGATTTTTGCACTCTGTATATACAGCTTAGTGGGACTGGGATCCTATCCTGCGTTAGCGATAGATGCGACAATTAAGATAGGGTATATTACTGTTTGCAGGTATCCATAAGCTATAGTTACCGCTTTCCGTTGAGTGGGATACGTCGTTTTTACATACAAAGTTGTATTATAAATAGCTTTTTTATGGCGTAATTAACTGGTTATCTTTTTCCAAAACCCCTGAAAAGAACACATAATTACGAAAATGAGTGTTTGATCTTGACATCAAAGGTAGGTGCTACAAAAGTTGTAAACAAAGGACGATTGCATGTTTATTGCCAGGATGCTTAGCCAAGTTGCCAATCGCTAGAGCTTAGTAGCGTATCGTAGTTTTCCCTCTCTGTCACTCTTTCATATTATTTCGACAAAGACAGTTAGCTGCGTTTTGTTTACGATTGACGATTAAGCGTTAGCGATTGGCAACTTGTCTAAGCACCCAAGACTGATAATAATTGTCACAATTGTAGCTTCTGTCCCACAATCGTGAAGTAAGGACATAGGATGCATATTTGCATAAGCATACAATAAAATAACACACGAATTAGATCTTAATGTCGTTGCAGATAATCAAACTGCACCCTTGAATAGGAGAAGCGTTCGTAAAACGATCATGTATCAGCTTCGGAATAGGTCCCCAGATGTCGATTTTTGCGCCATACGGCTTTTAACACGAGCGGATATCGAATTGATACCGATGCCGGCGGAAAGAGGTGTCACTCTGCAGGGTGTCCGTATAAAGATTCAATGTTAATAGCTTTGGTGACAAGTAGGAAACCTTTTAAGTGATGAATGCTTAGACTAATAATAGGAATTCATTGACACGTAATATCTGTCACTGTAGTATAAACCGAAGGTTTCAATTAACAATGATTGTTCTCGTAACACAAGTTATTGAGTATGAATATTCTAATTACTTCCAATCGGATAATGACCGCGACACATTATTTCAAAGAGTCGAGGTTTCAATCTGTACTCTATGTAGACTATGTAGCCGTTGCAGCGTACTGACAAAGTGCGGAAAAATTGATAAAGGCACTGATTTGAAAAAACTAACAACAATATTGTAATATTTTTTTAGTATTTTTTTAATGTCTACTATTATGATTATGAGGTAGCACATCTTTGTTGTTCTAGGCTGTGGACGAGTAATGTATGTGAATGTAATTGGTGGATAGCTATTTAACTATCATACGCAACCACGCTAATGCTGACATAGAAAGGCATCCTAAATAGGCACTAAATAATTTGTTGATTTTTATATCTTGAAAACAAGACAATCATTATGAATATTACCGACAAATCTCCCATATCCACTTAGTGATAATAATTTGAACTTTGAACATTACGTATATTCTTAGTGGTTTTAAATAGCAATAATGACATTGATCTTTGGAATTTGGACTCAGTCTAATTTCTATATTTATCTTTTAGGAAAATTATAAAATTATATTAAGTATATCTTTCTATAATTGTAATTATCTTGTCAAAAGTATAATAATTATGAAGATTACTGTCCATTAGATATTATCCACACAATATTGATCATTGCGTTTATTATCTGTGTTTATAAATAGCGACTATGAAGTAAATCACCCTTCAACCTTTGGACTTTGGTTTTTTTCTTTTTTTAGTTCCTACTGCCATGCCATCTTCATCGCATGTTAGTAAAACATGCCTAACAAACGTTTTAGTACGTTGTACGTGGCACATGTCACATTCACATTTTTAACCAGATAGTTTCCATAAGTTTCCTTCGATGATGATGATATGACGCTGGCATTGGCAGACCGAGAAGGAGATGGCGGGACAACCTGGACGCATCCTATCCAAATGGGCGAGAGAAATGTGACGATCGGGCCGAATGGAGGAAAATAGGGGAGGCCTTTGCCCAGCTGTGGGATACTAAACCAGGCTGGTAAAAAAAAAGTTTCCATAAAAGCTTATTGTGTGTTGGTGAACTGGGTCTTTCTAGGGTTTCGAAGTAAACTAGGAACCTGTGAACCTGTCTGTCCGTAGCTCTCAGTTACCGTTAGTACTAGAAATTTACAATTTGGTGTGGCTTATGATGGTCCCGTTTTATCTATTCATCGTGCTACGCATCACTTTCGCACTTACATACTTGTTAGAACCTGACGGCAACAACGACAAATGATTAAACACGGTCCCATCATATCATAAGCCCACAGGTATACATAATATTAATCAAGTCGACAAAGCGGTAGAATAAAAAAGCAGAAGACACGCTACTACAAGTTTATACATCGTTCATTCTGTCCCGTTCCTAGAATGCATTGTTACATTATAAAGGCTGTCAGGTTTGAATTATTTTCCAGCTCCCACATGAAGCTGCATGTCTCGTCGGCGGCTTATCGCGATAATAAATACGGCTTATCACGACCGGAACTCGCTGTAACTGGAGCCTAACGTAAGCGCAGATTACACGATGGATGCACTATGTCATGGTCTTCTGTGGTGTGCCAGAGACCTGAAAGATTAGCATGGTATTTGGGCTGAAATTGCTAAATTTGTGTAGAAATTATACTGCTAACCAATTGGAACCTAGCAAACTGAAGCATTTCGGTGGCCTAGCAATAAGGTTGTTAAAGTGACAGTATAAATTAATTTGTAAAAAATTGCTTACTACTTGTCATTTTGACAAGGTTCTAGAGTGGCCCGATGGCTCCGTTGGTTCAGTGTACAATTAATATACATATATTAATTGTACACTGAACCAATTTGGAATTGCTTACTACTTGTCATTTTGACAAGGTTCTAGAGTGGCCCGATGGCTCCAAATTGGTTCAGTGTACAATTAATATATGTACTGGTAATTATCAGGTTTCTATAGGTAAAACGCCAAAAAGAGAAAACCTTAATATAGATTCGTCATTTCCGTCTAGTCGTCTGTCACAACCAAATCCGCCGATTTATATTTTTATATTTAATAGTTACTAAATAGTTAAAAAAATGTTAGGTTGGGTCATCCATACACAAATAACAGTAATTTGATTTCGATGTAAGTGTATACATATACTCGTAGTACATAAGCGTGACGGGTATCAATAGAAATATCTTTCAAAAAAGTTATAAAAGTTTTTAGAAGACATTTTTCTTTAAGTTAACGGTTAGGTATCAGCAGGTCTAGCCAAGATGTCAAGTGACCGTGGTAAATGATGGAAATGGTCATGTTTCGTACAAACCTGTCATTTTCATCCTTTATGTACATCTATTATTTATCGCTTATCGTATACAATTGCAGAATCGTATCTTGGCTAGCTCTCAAAGTCGTAAGATTCAGATCGATTTCATAAGAATGCCCCTTGGATTTTTTATTTCTTTAAATTTAATAATATTAATTAGAACAAATTATAAACCTGTTTTTCTTTCTCTCAGTGCAACTAGTGCAAGTTAAGTGCATCAGCTTTAAAATAATATGTGCGTAAATTAACCAGATAAGGTATTTATGGCAAATAAGAAGCAGTGGAAACAGCGTTGTCTCGATTTGTTATCGATGTATTAACGTATGCAAATCGATTAAGCTGCCGATAGATTGTGTTATCTTTTGTTGAGGCGCAATACCAGGCGGATACGAGGATCACGAAGGTTTTACTTCGGTGGATTTGGTTACGACGAAGAAAATACTCAGCTTCATATATGTAGGCTGGACTGCAGTGCGTATAGGCCTCTCCTATCAGGTACCTATATGCGCAGCATAACAATAAATGTCCATAATCGCCACGCAGGGCGATCGCAGTAGTAGTATACCTGTAGGCAATATACATGTATATATTTTTTTGTTTTTATTTGGAAAACAAACTGATATATGCGACAAAGACACAGTAATTGAATACAAAAGCAAACATACACTTATTTATACTTATGTATTCCCTAAACAAAACTTTTTGAACTGTAAGCGGCGCTACCGCGAATACCGAAGTTCGAAAATGTCGGGGATTTTGACTCTAATGTCGCCTTCGTTGGAGTGGCAGAGTCAAGTCCCCGACATTTTCGAACTTCGGTATTCGCGGTAGCAGGCCAGGTAACATTCTAAAAATATGAGTATTCCGCTACCTATATTCTTTTTTTAGTTAGGCTACGGAAACATCAGCGGGAAAATCTCCTACAAGCGCAAATTAAACTTTTGTTTATTTAGGATACATCATGTAGATTTTTTAATATTTTTATAAGCAGGTGTATTTTACTTACGCTTATTTATTATAATAAATATGAATGACTTTGATCCTTGTGTCTATGACATACGTTCTAAATTGATAAACGATGTAAACTGTAATTTTAAAGAGGGCACTGAGTTTGTTCAAGGTTTATTGGATAAGAACAGAAGTCCAACCGCAATCCACGAACGACGTGCTGCCTCCCTTTCACTCTTATGTACGAATTGGCAAGTGCAAACAGACCATCACGTCGACCGAAGTTCGCAGTAGCTCTACAGATAATACCCGCAAGTCATAGTTTGAACAACCTCTTATCGCTGTCAAATCGCACCTGTCCTGTCACTTCCGTAGAAATGTTTGAGGGTGTGCTCGGCAAGTTTATCTATTCGTGTTGCCATCTCATTGTTTATCATTTGTGACTAATGTTGGATGGCATTGTCACATTTTGAGATAGGTTCTAAATTATTATTTACTTAAAGAGTTTTTTTATTACTGAGATACTAGTTGTTCGTTATGGAAGTTAAGTATAACTACCCACATCTTAATATTAAGTATATCGTGTCTATTTCCAATAAACTTAACAGATTCTTATGTATAAGTCACGTGGTACTACGTATAGACAATGAAATATGGACAGATCGTGTCGGATCGAGCCCATTTTCCGTGTAAGCTACCCGTTCACCACACTTGTACGATATACATACACATGTGGAGGTACTTAGTTCATAAGAAACTGGCAGAAAGCAGAGCTCAATAATGCATAAAGATTATACGTTGCCATTTTTTTAAGATGAACAGCTAGAATGTATAGTTAGTTTTTAAGCGAACATGGTGTTTTATGTTATTAGTATGACTTAAACGGGATATTCATATGGCCGAAGATCGAACGGCCTGGAGAGCAATGACAGGAAGAATACCCCATTAGGAGTCACGTCAGACACGAGGTTACGACTCAGAAGCAGAAGAAGAAAACGAGATATTGACTATGTGAATTTTATTGCAATTATTGAGCATCGGATATTTCGGCACCGATGCAAATGCCATTTTCACGAAGTAAGTGGTACCTAAATATCCCCTTTTGAGTCATACTATTAAATATTATAGGTACTTATCAGCACTAATCCCTTAAGCCTATCAATAAAATATATCGTTTAGTACATATTTGTGGCTCAAATCTTATCATTTCTTTTTTTCAATACTTGAATTGTTTTATTGTGCGCACGATAATTTTTATCGATTATCTCCACCGGCCGACAGATGGCGTCCAAATGCATAATTTTACACGGTTTAAGATGATACATATTTTAAACCGAGATTCTTTTTCACTGATTTATTTCCAGTAAATTCATTACACGTCGAATAAGTCAAGCAGGCGCAAAGGAATGTGAGGCTCTTTATTATAAAATTCAGAAACGTTGACAAAAGAATCTGCATTGCATCCCGTCATCTGAGGTATTTCATTTAATAACTACAAAAATACTACTATATTGAGTAGTCAATCTTGAGTAGGTAGTCTGACGAAAATGAACTCTCTCTGACTGTAGTCAATCAAAATGAAAAAACCGTACTTTATACGGCTCATACAAATATGGGGATGGGGTGTCTAAGGATTTCACTGGACGGTGGTTTCATCTTGGTTTGTTTGTTTACCTATTATAGCATATGCTATAGCTCGCCGCCAAATAGTTTCATAACAAGCACGATTAAAGTTTGAAAACGTATTTACTATCTTACTTTAGGTACCAGTTACTCCGTGAAGATTGCATGCCCTGCTTGTGGCATCAGCAATTGGCCAAATTACACACAAAATAGCGATATGTGGAGTTATAAAGGGCGTTTGCCCAGCCGTGGGACAACGTATGCCGTATACCAATGAAAAAAGACCAAGATCAGGATCACCCACGTGGGTGGTAGAGAGCTAAGTAGCCTACTGTTGCAAGAGACTGCATAAATACCCGAGGAATTTAACCGTTGATTGCTAAGACTAAGTGGTCGAGCGGTATAATCATCAGCCGCGAAAGCCGAGTACGAGTATGTATGACCTATAGTAGTGTGACTACTTGAAAAACACTAATCCATGTTCACGAAAACTTCTGTGTGATTGTTTTAAAATGCTACTGTCACTGACCACGTCCTGTAAAGTATCGTCGTGGGAGACAGACGGCTCGAGGAAGCTATCAAGCGTTAATGTCTCCGAGTGGTCGTAAAGCGGCGGTTGTAATAGCGGCGCGCGCGCAGGGCGACGGGCCGGCGCCAGTGCAACAACAGACCTAGCCAAGACATGTTTTTATGTGACCAAGGTAGACAAGCTCTCAGCCCACCTGATGAAAAGGAACTGAGGCCTATGGACATAGTGACCAAAAAATCGCCTATGCGCTGCCTACCCTGAGGACTTAGATGGATTGCCTCTATCTATGCCAGTAATTACACCGGCATCTTACCCCTAAACCGAAACACAACAGTGCAAACACTGCTATTTAGAGGTTAACGGGTAAGACGGTGGTAGCTATCCGGGCGGACCCTGCACGAGGTCCTACCACCAGCAAAATGAACATGTCAAATATCAAAAAAAACATAGTGGACCAAATTTAAATACAGTGCTGCCGATAGCTGTCCGCGTCGGTAACGGACTACACTGGCACTGGTTTTAGCCATTCACTCGGCAAGTCGATGCAACATGGCGCCCATCAGACCACCCCGGCTGCCAGCTTCCGGGACACTCGTTAATCCACTGAAAGACCGTTTTACGACGGGAGACAATATTGCACCGGCACCATCAACGCGAGAGCAGAACCGTGTAGGTTTTAGATATCAGTCTTTAATATGTGACTTCAATTGGAAAGCGACCTTTGAACAGTGAACATCATGAAGGACGATATAAGTTTGTATTCATCGATTTCGTTTTCAGGGTGTTTCCACCGCGTAGCATTAAATTGTAAATGTAATTGTTAAATTTTAAAAATCGTACAACAATGAGATGAAGTTTTAATTAGATTTCAGGCAGCTTACATGAAAGAGAAGACGTCAAAAATTGCTAAATACTAAAATGTGGTACCGACCTAGGTAATTGTGCTTACGTGTAGGTAAGATTTTCACTGTCCCTGTAAAGTTACATTACTTTAATATCACCCTTATAGATACCAGCTAACATGGTAGCTATACTAAGTATTTAGTATTGGGCAGTAGCAAGTAGATCCTAAGCATAAATAGTTGAGCAAAGAGTAATCCGATCACTTCTTTCGATTACATTTGTGAATAGCTTATAATCAATATACAAAATTCCATATTCAAATGTAATCAGATTACTGTTTGCCCGAGTCTAGCCCTAAAATTAAATCAATAGCATTTTTTCATTCTAAAATAGTTGTAAGTAAGCACTAGTTTACTATACCTACAGTGTTACCATGATACTGGCTTTTATTGTAACCGAGGAATGCGATGCATATTTTTCGCCAAACCGTGAGCATTATTTGATTGAAAACTACAATTTTAAAAGTAATTAACTTTCTCAGAAAAGTTAACTGAGAAGCAATGTACTTCAAAATTAATCGTTAATTTGCACTTGACAAAGACAGATCGCAGCCACGCGCAGTTTGACTAATACTCGCGTTACATTGATCGTTCGGAGGAAATAAACTTAATTGTACGGTCATTTTAAATATTTTTCAAATGTTAATATTTGAAAACGATAGCTAGAAATGCGTATTATTGCCTCCCGACGTCCCGACACAGGTTATTTTGCAAATAACTTAAAAGGAGACACCAATCCTTGTAATTTTTTGTACATCCTGTTAACTAAATAAAGAATTTTGTTTTTTTAATATTTTCCTTATGTTCACGTGACTTGGAGTTTGGAGATCACGTTTTGATAAGAGATAGCAGCTTGGACGCTATTCAGTTGATAACGTCGATATTCGACCACTCGTTATCTTATCAGTCACGGTAGACATTGCACGCAGCACGATTGAACCACGCCCGATGGGAAAAACGCGCGATAATCCACAAGATTACGGCTGTTTGCTACTTTGCATAATATTCTGCATGAACTTTAAAAAATAATCGTAGTTTTAGAAATTTCCAATCAGATGTTCTGTATTATTCACAAGGAAGAAGACGTATTTGCAAACTGGTTTTCATAAAATCGGTAGATTAACCTGTTTAAAATAATTAAAACTGGTTAATTCCTAAGCAAGCCAAACGAAATAATATTGAGATAAAGCGATTTGTTTCGGCGTTAGCTGATTAAACCATTTTATTTAGGTTTATTATAAAAATTTTAAAGTTTGAGTTTACCCGATATAATTTGCTTATTACCGGTATTTTTAAACCGGTTCCGAAACTTGGGAGTAGCAAAATTATCTTCCAAGTTTTCTTATTTGTGTCTAGGTCAAATTATCATTTCAGCGTGACTCCGAACGGCAAAAGTCTTTGCATTTCAAAGCGCAGATTGAGTTACTAAAGGAAAAGGCGAACTCGGTGAAAAATGTCGCCATCATTAATTATATTTAATTACTCTCCTCCCTTGCGCGTTTTTAAAAGGCGCCCCGGAAAGAAGTGTGATTATTGACTTAATTATTCTCTGAGATGGAGTCGGAGGCAGGCATTGGTCCCTTTTTGTTGTGAGTAACGTAACAAGACGCCTTCTTGGCGGAGCGTCGTTACAAATTGTCTTGCCAACCGCGAACTTCAAATGGCATGATACCTAGTTTTGGAATGATGTGCTGTTCGTATCTATTTAGGTGTTCATTTATAAAGTCTTAGAAATGCTTAGCAAAATGGAAACTTAGACAGTTTCAACACTGCATTCGGTATGGTTATGCAAGTCGCTGTTTCAGTACGTGTTATTTATAAATGTAAATTCTAATTATAAGAAATACGTAGACTGGGTCATTCATAGTAATCTACAAGTTGCAGAACATTCTCAAAATTGCGGGAATATACTCGGAAATTTCCAAGAATTTTCATGAGAAATTAAGAGTAAGTTCTCATTGAGAATGTTTCCATGAGAATTTATGAAAAATATTGTATTTCACAATTGCGTAAACAAGGCATAAAATATACCTTAAAAGGCATGTATATATATATATTAAATTGCTGAGAACATTATCTTTAGAAGTTTCGCAACTTATAAAACTTCTCCTCTGTACATTGCTGGTCATTCATGACTATCAAATATGAGTTAATAAAATTTAAAATGCCTATAAAGAGCCTTCCTAACTCTCGCGCGAAGTGCGGTGCCAAGCCGCTAGCGCGAGTGTGGAGCCCACGCGAGCGAGCTGCTAAGTCAGCGCCACACTCGCGTCGACAGTCGTGACCTGCGTATCCATGAATATTATGTCATTGCTGCAAGATTATTCCGCAATCTTATTATTGTTTCAACTCACTTCAACATTATGACGAACAATCTATGAATATCTTAAAATATGACTACGAATATCTTATTATATCCTAGCGAAGATACCATGCGCTAACGCACGCGATAAGCGAAAAGTAATTAACGTACTATGACAGATTCGAACAAAAAGTCATTTGACGATTTGCATACATTATAGTCACGTGATTTCCCCTCAGTCTGTGAAACCAAAGATTTTAGAAGGTGTCGCGAAGACAGCTGCGCCGTCGGCATCAAACGAACACAAGCCTATTACCAGATACGTGTTCCCATTATCCTACGACTGCAAAACACGAAATTGCCGCTCGGCTCGAGAGGCTCGTGACGTCACGGCCGCTTTGACGCCGTAACGAGCGTCTTAATAACCGCCCCCCCCCCCTCCCCCACCCCGCGGGGAAAGATCAACAACACACAACTTTGTTAATATTGCGTCTTTAAACGTTTTGAGTGTGTTCGTATCTTTTCATTTAGGTACAAGTTTGCAGTCGGTTTGGAGCGAGTAATTATGGAACATGTTTGAAGACTGAGAAGTGCACAAGTTATCGGTAAGCGATGTTGGAGAGAATAAACTTCTAAGCGGAGTTGATGAGAATTATGTTTTATAATTATTCTTGCTATTAAAATAACAAATATACCTACAACAATTGGCTGATGATGATGATGATGATGAGGTACTAAACTTCATCTAATTATGACTTCGCTTCTTTTGCTTTTTTTGAATAAGTGACATTTTGGCCGTGTGGTGACGGCAGTTAGAATGCATTTGTCACCACCCAACTCTTCCTGCGGGTGTCGTAAGAGTCGGTACAGTAATATGTCCACTATGATGACGGTGCTGCCCCCGTTATCATAGTGGACACATTACTACGATCGCCAATAAGCTTGCCCATCGTGCGATTATGGAGCATTCCATGAAAACGTCTACTTTTTGTCGCTTACGACTCGCTATGGTAGCTACCCTAATAAAATATGGTAGCTGCTAGGAAACACTGTCAATCTTAAAGCCTTGATATGTTATTATTATGCCGTAACTATGCTTACTAATTTAATTTCTCAAAAGTATTGAAAAGACAGTGTCGCTTACGACATGTTTTCATGGAATGCTCCTTATGCCCATTTACCTCCTAAATGCATCTATACGCATAGTTAATAGGAGAGGCCTACGTCCAACAGTGCACTGTGACCTTTTGATTGTATTCAAGAAATAATATTTGCCTAAGCTCTATGTGGTAAATAACAAAATAAACGATGAACAAATACAACTCCGTATCTCAACAAGAACAACACATACAACAGTGCTTACTTCATTCGCACTTACGTTCACTCACTTAGCTACTACTGCTCCACTTACTCGAACCAGCACAGCGGAGCCGACAGCTCCGCGCTTGATCGCACGTGACGTGTCGCGACAAGTTAACACAAAACGTCGCAAGCGCACTTCATTACAATGCTACTTACGACCTTTTTGAGACAAGGAGTGCAGCTTAGTGAAGAACTTTTGTGCAATTTGCTGGTGTTGGATTCTGCTAGCTCACATTACGGCTTCGTTAGTGAGCTTGGGATTTTTATTTAGAAAAGGCTTTCTTTAAACCTTGGCGTGTTTTACATTTTCCGACTTGTGATCGTAAGTTAGTTACAAAGTTACAAGGTAGAAAATGCCTTACCACGTTGAGCCCACCAATTAACTACGTGAAAGAGTCCTAAGTCTTAACTATTAATTTTAATAATAAAATTTGTACTAGTTAAAATATAACTACACGTTTTTTTCGCATTCTTGACAGGAAACGCTTTCATTTGATATCCATATCATGGGGGTCGATTTTCAACAGCCAGTCCGCCATTTTGGGGAGGCCGCCATCTTGTATTTGTAATGACGTTTCTTAGCTAGTCATGAATTTTATTTGTCATCACATCAGAACGTAGAGCATCTGCAAAAGTTCATCCTAATCGAAGACAGGGAAGTATGTAAGTCAAATTAAGATTCCAATATTTTCTTACATACATAAACAATTAATTACAAGTGAAGCTAATAAAAGCGTGATATCCACTCATTTGCTTTGAAATTTTGGTTGAGCTTTATTCTTATGTAAAATAAGAGTGACAGCTGGTAACCACAGTTACCAAAAAAGTGTAAAATTATAAATTAACAATCATGAAACGTCAATAACATTATTAACTATTTGAGAGCTATCAACATTTGTTTACACATTTCGATAGCGTTTGATTACCTGTTTATTTAGATATCACCAGTGTATCTAAATTAGGAATACAGGTGTTTAAGTTAATAGTTCCAGCGTGTGTCGGCGATAAAGCGCCGTATTCGGTAACTCGTAAAATGAGTCGTAAACCGAATTTGGTTGTAGTACGGCAGCGGTGGCTACCGAAGTCATTTTAACTTTAAGAATGATTCTTTGATTTTATATGCCTTTCTACGAGTATTCGTGCTTATTTATTTATTTTAGTTATTTTTCGCATGGAAAACCAGAGTGTAAGTAATGGTATAAAACCAATTATAGGAACGTATTTATAGCAACAGGGTAGCCCCAACCTATTCAGTCCTGTATAGCCGTAACCTAATTGAAACTTGATCCCAGTCCTAATAAGGAACCTATAATAGTCAACCTAAATTAAAGCCATAAACCTTGGGTTAATGCATATGATTTTAGTATAAAAACCCTTGTTTCACAAATAAATAGAATGAGTTTTACCTCAGATTTCGTTGTATCATTTACTACGTCGAAACACACCTCAGTATAACATAACGTTATTATACGCACAGATTTGTTATCGATGCAGTGCTTATTATCAAACCGGAATCAGAAAGAGATTCGAAAGTACTGTTGACACAACATTTACTAAAAAAGAGTTGTTTATAGATGTAGTGAGTGATTAATTAATCTTTTCTCTGCAAATATCTGCACTTAAACTATGAATATATTAATATTACTATGAATATATCCTAGATTTAGTTATACACTGTTGTGTGAACAGTACTTTCGAATTCCATTCTAATCTCGGTTTGATAATACCAATAGTTAATGGCGAGAGCATTCATTCGTTATTTCTTATCTAGGTACTACAGTACAGTTCATTTCTCATAATAATTTAGCTCTTTTTTACTGCTTAACTTAATTGGTTTACCACATTACGTATTACAAAGGTTCAAAGCAAGAAAGGCAACTCCTCGGTTCTTCATAAAAACTCCCGAAAAATTGCGTGTCATGTCATCTTATTTTTTTCGCCTAAAAATAATTGCCTTCCCAAACCTTGTCGACTGTATACAATACAATATAAGTACAGTCCGTCATATATATAAGAGCGGCAACGGTGCTCGAAAATATCTAAACAGGCACTCTAACGCCTAACAATAGCGGTGTGTTCAGATATTTGTGACCACCCTGGCTGCTCCGGTATAAATGATAGATAGCCTCCAGCGCTCCCCTCCGTCCTCAATCATTAATCAGTTCAGCGCGAGACATTATTTGTCAATATTTCTGACTCGTAAAAAGGGAATCCGTTATCTATCATGAAGAGGGAAAGCCAAAAAGAAAAAGTAAATCTTGTCAAGATCTTTTCTCGAGGAAATTGGGGTTCGGTTTTGTTCCCATCTCGCTTCCTCATTAAGAGCTTGATCTAGCGTCTCGTTCGCTCCTGGGTATAGCCTCATTAACCGTCTTTTGTTTTACAGTTGCTAATTAGGGTTGTTAAGTCAGAGAATAATGTCCCGCGATGATGGAGCCTATTTCTCAAAAGTCGCGTTATTTTTATAATTTCAGAAATTCTTGTTGCTGCGCTATTTGAGCGGCTTGTTCTTTATCAGTTTCAGTTTTCATTTATTCTAATTTTCATAGACTATTTACTAAAAAATCATGATCATAAGAATTAAGGAAACCTAATTCTTATGATCATTTTATGTTTGAGCCACCAACATCACATGAATTACTGTCATCTCTGAGTTCATAAGTCTCTACTTGCTAAGAATTCCACGCTTTGTATTGACATGTCCCTAAAATGAACCAATGTTTTTTTTATTATAAATACCTACACAAAGTATGTAAGTTACATAATGTTAACTCACGCTGCAAAAGAAAAGTATTGTGTTCCTCCGTTTCTCAAATTCTGCCCTTAATAGTAAGTATTTAAATATCATAGAAAGTAATTAATAAAGTCAGTTCATAACGGAACACCATGCGTTTCACTGCTCGCCCGACCTCCAACATTACAAGGTACTTAAATATGTATGCATGTAGGTACTAATAGTTGCAAGTGTTGCAACTTAAATACTTACCAGTTTTCCACGCATCTAGATTAAGCCAACATACCAATACTACCAAATGCATGAAAACGAAATGATTGAGACGATAAAGTTTATGGCCAAAAAATCTCATATTACATGTAGTTAGTACCCTGAACTTCAAAAACCGTAAATTTCAAGCATCTGTCGCCATTATTCCTACTAATGTGTCATAGGAGTGACAGAGAGAAAATAAATGCTCAAAATTGGCGAGATTTGAAGTTCGACGTCGATACCTCGAAATCCGCAAATTTCGAGATTTTTTCTTACTCTAATGACGCATTCTTTAAAGTGACGGAGACAAATCCTCGAAAATGAATTTCGGATATCGCGGTAGTACTCGTATGCCTGGGTTTTTACTTTTGTTGCAAACAAGCTCAAAGGATGTATAGAATGAAACAAGTGTTCATAGTCATGTTTTATTGAGAAATGTCAAGTTTAACATTAGTTAAATATAAATTCAGTTGCTAGCGCTCTCTACACAACCTGCACTATCCAGTCTTCCCGCGGCCCGCGCCCTTCACCCCCTCCACATATTTATCTAGATAATTATTAATTTTAATAGTATCGTTGACAACCAAAACTCACTAACCAACAAATGATTGATTGATAAACCAATAAATTGATTTCAACTTTCACGATTCTTAAATTAATCGCGTAAACTTACGTTTATTATATCCTGACGTTTCGAGCATGACGTCTCACTCACAGATGAGCCTCAGCCTCAGTGACAGGTCTGCCTGCGACCACGGGTGTCACGTCATGCCCGAAACGTCAGGATATAATTAAACGTAAGTTCACGCTATAACACCCGTTTGTCGTTAAAGTACTTGAAATAAAGCTCGTATCTCAGTTGTGATTCAATACTGACTTTAATATTATTTATAAAAAGAGAAGCGTTAACAGCAAGGACCCTTTGTGGTGTAATATAAAGGTACATTTAGACCAAACGCGCATTCGCTCATTCTATGCCTCACTCTACGAAAATCGTTCGTTACACAAAACGTGATTCGTCGAAATTCGTTGATTTCATAGCCTCCTGCCGCCCAGACAATAAACATTGCCAGTTAATTTTGAATGAATAGTGCAGGAAATAGAATAGGATTTCATTTGTTTCAGGAGACCTTTTAAGAGGCCTCTGGGCGGCAGGAGGATAAAGTGGGGGATAGAATGAGCTAATGCTCGTTTGGTCTTAATGCACCTTCAGTCATTCTTAACTTGTTCCTCGGGAAACTGTTATTTTATAATTGGTATTTAAAACCTCACAACTACGCATGGTCCACAACATCACACCTGTATACAATACACGCAGATGACAGGTTGGTGTGGAAAATTATATATTTAGACAAACCTAAAAAGATTATTGTATATTATACATTCCGTTAATAAACTTTTGGATTACAGCTATTATTCTGGACTAGAAGAAAGTGAACAGACAGTTCCATTACAAGGAGTTATCATTGCAAAATATCTGTGAGTATAACCCTCTTATCAGCCACTATGAGCAAACAAATACGCAAATCAACACGATTCTTGAGCTTATCTTATCCAGAAGCGTTTTTCCGAATGTCGCATGTCTATCACGACGAAACCAGCCTCCTTCTTTATCTCACAAGGGCAACACTTCAGGTACAAAGGTAAAAGATACAGTTGTTTTGCAAATCCTTAGCTATATTATTTTTATGGATGTCTCGAGTGATTCTGTTGTCACTTCAATTTGTCAACCATTGCAGTGATGTTTATTGATACATAAATTTATAGTACGGTCAAATCGTACATAATTTTATCCTAAACTCGCAAATCAAGTAGTATCGCTGCATTTTTGGTATGTTATTTAAACACCACAGGGCAGTATAAAACCACATTTTGCAAGCAAAAAAAAAATGTGCTAGCTGGGTAGTACGTGAAAAACTGCGAAATTTATGGCCATTTTTTAGTTTCTGATTTTTATTTAAAAAACCTTAAGTTTTTTGATGTCATAAGTTATTAAACGTTTAAAGACTAATAAATTTCCAACAAGTTGAGCTAACATGCATTACCGTAGGTCTTATAGTTTCAGAGATTCGAGACTTTAAAAAGTACTCCTTTTTGTAAACTAGATAAAATTTTGGGTTTTGCTAACATTTTCGGCTTAATATCGCCTCACCTAATTATGCTACGAAAAACATGCCATAATGACCTTATAGCGCACTTAATATTCTTTAATTTAAGGGTAAAATTAGGTCAGTGAACTTTGCAGTTGAAAGTATAAACGCGAAATTCATAAGGCAGGAGGCCCGCTATCTAAGTTTTTCATACAATTCGCAAGTCGAGTTGCAAAGCTGCAATTTTGTTATATTATAAAGGCCTTATAGATATATACGAAAATGCATATTAAAAGAAAAACAAAAAAATAGTTTGGGCATAGGACGTAAAAAACGGAAAAAAAAATCGGACTTTTTTTAGTTTTTGACGTTTAACTAAAAATCTATTATCTTTTTGATTCTAATTGCTATAAAACTAAGAAAGAACATTAAATTTGAAAGGATTTGAGCTACGTTGCATCACCGTAAGCTATATATATTTTGAGATACGACATTTCATAAAGTGCCCTTTTATCAAAAATTAAACAAATTTTAGGTTACGTTAAAGCTATTCACTAAATATTGGCAAAACGTTCGCGCTAAGAAAAAAAAAGTAATTGTATATAACAACTACATTAAATTTGGAACAAATTGAGCCGATAACAATTACTGTAAGTCTTATAGTTGGGGGTATACGAGGCTTCAAAACATGCATTTATTTTCTTAACTTAATGAAGGGCACATTTTGAAATGTCGTATCTCTAAATCTATATAATTTAGGGTATTGCAAGGTAGCTCAAATCCTTTCAAATTTAATATTCTTTTTAAGTTTTGTAGCAATTAGTATCAAAAAGATAATAGTTTCTTAATTAAACGTCAAAAAGTAAAAGAAGTCCAATAATTTTTCAGTTTTTTTCGTCTTATGCCGAAATTGTTTTTTTGTATTTCTTGTAATATACATTTTTGTACGTCCTTATAGGGCCTATATAATATACTAAAATTGCAGCTTTGCAACACGACTTGCGATTTGTATGAAAAACTTAGATAGCGGGCCTACTGCCTTTTGAATTACGCTTTTTTATTTTCAATTACAAAGTTTGCTGACATGATTTTACCCTTTAACGAAAGAATATTAAGTGCGCTATAAGGTCATTATTGCATGTTTTTCGTAACATAATTAGGTGAGGCGATATTAAGCCGAAATCGTTAGGAAAACTCAAAATAGCGTTAGTTTACAAAAAAGAGTACTTTTAAGAAGTCGCAAATCTCTAAAACTATAAGACCTACGGTAATACATGTTAGCTCAACTTGTTGGAAATTTATTAATCTTTAAACGCTTCCTAACATATAATGTCAAAAAACGTAAGGTTTTTTTAATAAAAATCAGAAACTGAAAAATGACCGTAAATTTCGCAGTTTTTCACGTACTACGTAACTAGCACAACTTTTTTTTGCTTGCAAAATGTGGTTTTATAGTGCCCTATGGTGTCTAAACAACATACCAAAAATGCAGCTTTACTACATGTTTTGCGAGTTTAATATACGATTTGACCGTACTATTAGACTTTCCCGTAAAAATCAAGGCAAAAGATTATGCACTGTATGTTCTTATGTAACATTTTGTGCGTTAGCAGAGTGATGATCAACATAGTATATTACGTAGCTGTCTATTTAGAACCCGTTTTAGCTATCACATTGTTGTCTATATAGCCAAGTATGAAATGGTATATATATAAATCATTTTCCTCTACGTCCTGACTAATATGACTTCGACAAACAGCATACACATAATGTGCTTGCATGACGATTGTATATTTGTACACATAGGTACTACATGTTTGTCAAAGGATTCCTCATGATTGAATATGGTTAGATTAATCCAGAAGCCTGAATGCCCGCTCCAGTCGGTCACACACATAAACAATTGTTATTAAATACAGAGGCAGATTCGACCTTATCACGATAAACTTTGCACTGGTAGGTAAAGTTAATTTGCCAATGTTCGACCCTTCAATTCCAAAATTAAGGCAGTACTGTAATTTTAAAACATAAAATTACAAAATCAACGAAAAGCACTCTTACTTTATAACACCTTAGTAAGTAATAAAGTTGTTCTGTTATATTTTTTTAATTGCCTGAAGGATGTAAAATATAAACGTAAAATAAAAGTAAAAACCTCCACCACAGTGGGCCGCGGGCCGCTCGCTTCCCTAACCGCTCTACACTATATTATATATTAACTATAATAAATATATTACACGTTCGATCACCTGTGGTTGCACTCTTATTGCTATGTCGAGTTCATGTACAGTCGTAAACCTCTGTATCAAAATATTACAACACCCGCTATGTACACATACACCTACCCTCCCCTCGCGCTATTTACATAGTATAAATGACTAGAAATAAGTTATATTTGGCTGAGTCTTAGGCTAATATAGTGTATTTGAATAAAAAATTAACAACTATTTATAGACCTGTCTTGTAATTCGTTTAGTTGCGCGACGCGCCGGTTTGTCAAGGTGCGACCACACCGCAACTTAAAAAAACGGTGACTTTACGGAATAGATGTGACGCGTTGTGAGCCATATTTTTTCAAAATAGTCCACCCTTATTTTTTTGATTTGAAACTTTTAATTTGATGTCTACTCAGAATCGCGAGCTCTTTCGACCCTGATAGGAGAAAATGTTAGGCCCAATGTTTTTTTATCCATTCCGTTACCATGTTTTCATACATTTTGTATGGCGGTAACGGAATGGAAAGCTCGAAAAATGTATATATAATCCTATTAAGATCGAAAGAGCTTACTATTTTGAGTATACATCATATAAAAAATACCTATGTTACAAAAAAAGTGGGGTCGGGATAAGTTTGAAAAATATATATTATATTATGTGCACCGTTTCTAATGCGTGCTCCTCACCGTCGCATGAAAACGGAACCCCACGAATTCCATATGGAATCACAGTGACGAGCTGTAATCATCTCATCTTTACCGCATTTTGTTCAAACCGATGCACAAAATATGCAGCCACAACGTGTAGGTACGCCGTAAACGTGTGCCTAATATGAAAGATTTTTGACGCAAACGTTTTATGAAACGGTTCTGTTTTACGACGCGTCACAATTCCGTGGCGTCACCGTTTTTCAAACTGCGGTGTGGTCGCACCTTTACTCGAAATGTCACCATGATCACACTTATACAATTTAACTAGTGTTCATAGCGAATTATTCTAATATAATTACGATCCAAGATTCAAGTATTACACACAATAAGTGTATTATTCTTTTAATGTACAGAAAAACAAAAATAACAAAACATTAGTATAAAAGAAGGCCCCGGCGGAGCGCTGCCAGTGGACGGACAGTCGGACACACACACGGACAGAGTTTACATCTACATACATAACTACAGAAATACACAGTATTCAATTCACTTAACACGTTTGCAATAATATTTAACAAATTATCTATCTCACTCATCCATCGTCTCCGGACACTGACGAAACATTTCAAATTGTTAAACTTGAAAAAGTTTCTAGAAATTAAAGTATTTTCCGAAAAATTGCTAGTTCACCACGAATTATTTACACAATAAACGCACTGACCAGCTAATGTTTGGAACTCATCAGTACAGTCACCATCAGATGTATCCGAACGACCAGGGTGCTCACAAAAATCTAAACAACTATCTTATTGTCACGGCGTTAGATAGATGTTCAGGTATTGTTAAGCACCGTGCCCGTTCCGATATGTCTCAAGACTGTACGAAACAGTTTCGTCAGCATTTCAGATTCATACGGTTCTAAGCTTTCAGCTTTCGTTTCAGCAGGCAGTTGAGTTTAAGGTAGGTTGGAGTAGACGTGGGAGGTGGCCGCCAGCCGAGCGCCGAGCAGCTGGTACTCCTTGCCGGAGCGCGGGCGCAGCACGCTCGCGCACTGCCGGCCCGCCCTGCAACACACGCAACACATGAGATGGTGACACTTATCAACTCCTGAGTGCGTAGCAAAGTTGCTAATCTTTATTAACGCTCAGATTATCGGTGGAGTTTAAGGGCCACTTTGGGGTCAAAACTCTTTTGGCCAAAATGGGTCTTTCTGACAGCACAGAATGTGGTGTATCGAGGAAGGCGAGGCAGTGAATCACTTGATGTGCATGCAATGCCCTCGCCATTTGAAGGATGAAAGTCTTCGGTCCCGATTATATGGAACCAACGGAGGTCAAAACGCTGCCGCTAAAGTTCGTCCACAAACATATTGAGTTGATAGAACAATCCCTGGGGTTGGCGAAACAGGGATCAATTACACAAAAGATCCCAATGGGTCGAAGTGTATCCGCAAGGGCTCTACCATTAAAATAAGATAAGAAGCGTATCGTAGTTTTCTCCGTTTATCACTCTTTCTTATTAGTGCGACAAACAGTTCCGTTTTGTCCAAAATTGAGCGTTAGCAATTAGCATCTTGGCTAAGCACCGGGCTGTTTAAAGTTAAAGTCGTGATGACTGATGCCAATTAGTCATTCCCTGTCACTTACCGCATGGTGACCGGCGTCTCGCTGGAGGAATGCGAGGAGCAGATGGAGAGCGTCTCGATATAGTCCGACATGTCCGACGCGCCGCTCGACGAACTGTGCGTGTCCAACACTCCTGTCGACAAATAACTCGGTACAGATGGAATATTGAAGACTTTTACAGTCTTTTCACAGCGCATCTCAGACGTCAACGTGGAAAGCACCCAGTTCGACGTCCTAAATATCACTGAAGTGAACAACCTACTCACAATAGCTCGGTACAGATCGAATAGTGAGGGTTTTCGCAGTACTGCTCTTTTCAAAGCGTATATCTGCTGTTGGGGTAGCCAAATGGCGTTTAATGGCTTAGATGGGTGGCGGTCTCTCATGTCGGAGGCCAGGATCCTTGGGTCATTGTGCTACCGTACTTAGTTAGTTATATTCACCGCTAGTAAGTCAATCCTGACAGCTGTTAGTTCAGTACACTGTCTACAATTACACTTTTTTAATGGTATTGAACCGCTGCTGTCAGGATTGACTTCAAAGCGGCCAGGAATTGTAACTGCTCAAAAGTGAGGAACGGCGGACTGATATACGATGAGTTTGACTTTTTATGAATGTCATTTATCTTTTCGCTACCTATCTGATTCTGTAGAAGAAAGAGTTTCTTACTATTACTGAAGGGTACGTTATGGTTATGACACAGAGGACGCATTTGCGACGCCTCTGGTGTTGCGGATGTCCATGGGCGACGTTAATCGCTTTCCATCAGGCGATTCGTCTGTTCGTTTGTCACCTATAGCATAAAAAAAAAAAAAAAAACATAATCGTCAGATAAAGTTAGCCGTACTTTTCTTTTAATCTTTTTATCTGACAGATATACAGTGTGTAAATCTAATACGGGCGATCAATTAAACCAGGCGTGGGATTCATTAGTGTGATCATGGATTACAAGGTTTTTTCAAAATTACTCTTAATTATGACCCCACAGATTTTTTTAAAGATTATCGGAGCAGCAATGTAGGTACGAACATTTGTTATTGTTGACATGGCAGTTATGTCATCTGCTTTTGAAATTAGCTGTCAATGAGTGTTTAACTCGCGTATGTTGCTCTACATTTCGCGCCGAATTAGTTTGTATGGAAAATTTTGCTGCTCTTATTTTAAGTAAAAGTTATTTGAATGTACTTATTATTCGTATGTCGTAAACTAATACCCATTAAGAGCTTCGCCCGTATTAGACTTACACCCTTTATCCGACGGTTGTGGAAGAGGCCATAAAGCCAAAGTCAAACTATTCTTTATTCAAGTAAGCTTATTAATAAGCATTTTCGAATCGTCTGACACTATCAAGAGAGAAAAAAATCTGCTACCCTACACCACTGTACTGAGAAGAATCAGTAAGAAAACCGCAAGCATCAAACTGAAAATAAAACAGAGTCAAATGTACCTCTTAATGCCTTAAGCGACAGCAACGGAACCTCGGCTTCCGCCGAAGAGGATTTATGCGTGGGGTCAGCCGCACCGAGTCGCGGCGCGTCGGACGAGCGCGCGCGGCGCGGCGGCGCGGTGCCGGCCGGCAGCGCAGCGCGCCGCGCCGAGCGGTAGTGTCGCCGCGCCGCCGCCGTCGTCAGCGGCAGCTCGAACTCGCCCGCTCGGCTGCTGCTACTTACACCTACACATAACGTCACATATTTAAGACACGGCCAAGAGATTAGGTATGCATATAGGCGTTATTAAAAAAACAAGACAAACTAAGAGCAACAAAAAGAGAAAAAACTGGTGACTGATATTAAAGCCAGAATAGACCAGCTGTATTGGAAGTATGCCGTGTGGTGACGGCAGTAAGAATACATTTGTCACCACCCCAACTCTTCCTGCGGGTGTCGTAAGAGTCGACTAAGGGATTTAAGTGTCACTGACCATTCTACAAGATTGATGATGGGCAGCAGCGTCATCATAGTGGACACATTACTGCGATCGCCAATCCGCTTGCCCAGCGTCGCGATTATGGGCATTTACCTCCTAATGCGTCTATACGCATAGTTAATAGGAGAGGCCTACGTCCAGCAGTGGACTAACATAGGCTGATGATGATGATGATGATTGGAGGTGCTCTCGCGTCATATCCCCAAGAAAAGTGATGCTAGGCAATCAAAAACACCACCCCAGAGATGAAAACATTGCTAACAGACTCGATAGGACGACAACGTGAGGCTTTACTGCGGGGCATCTGTGGAGACGGGTGGCGAGCGACAGAGCACAGTGGAAGAGTTGAGGAGGCCTATGCTATGAGGCCTATGCTTGAGACATATACTGTGACCATATTAATTGAATCAGCACTGAACTCTTGATTAAATGGCTTTAAAAAACCTACAGAAAGGTAGAAACTTACCTGAATCATTGCTGCTTGAGGAATCTCTATTGCCAGCCGCACCCGGCGCTGCCGCACGCGCCTTTGACGCCTCTGAACTATCAGCGTCAGACAGTTTGTGGCAGCCACACGGCGACGCGGCGCGCGCCCGTAGCGTTTCCACGGATGAAGAGGATCCCCGACTGCCTCCACTGCCTTCGAACTCTTTAACGTCTTCCAGAAATCGCGAGGAGTCGGCCGAACTTGACCGCTTGCGGTACTCCACCCGTGCCCGCTCAGGACGCGTGGTGACTTGTATGTCGCCGGTGCGTAACGCTGCTCTTGCGGCGGGACATAGCGCAGGGTTGCTGGCGGACTTCTCTTCGCCGAGGTTCCTGGCGGCGCGTGCTGGCAGCCGCAGCGTGTGGAAGGCGAACCCGCCAATAGGCGACATCGGCGTGTAGCCTGAGGGTGCTTTGACCTTGCTAGGTCCGATTCCGGGCTCCATGAGGAGATATTCTGACGTAGGCTGGCGACAAGCGCTGCATGCACAGCTTCGAGCCGGCAACCCTATTGGCCTCAAATTGGTACTGATAGCGTCCAGCTCGGCCTGCGTAACGCCAGCTTTTCGTAATAAGGCGCGTGCGTTCTCATAATGTTCTAAAGATAACGCAAAGCTCAAGTTCTCGTAATTAGCAAGAGGCCCATCGTCTACTTCAACATGCTGCTGCGCTTCGCCGCCGAGCGATGCTTTCCGCTTCGTCTTTCGAGAAACATCTATGGTAGCGTACAGCGCTGTTCGATCACTGTTAGGCGTCACGTTTTCCTTGTTTGGAACAGACGTCTCGGTGGGTGTCGTGGCTTTTCTGCAGTAGGGCAGTTTTATCCAGCTGTGAGCCCAGTCAGTGACTCGCCGGCATGGGCAGTTCGCAGGTTCCAAACCTTCCTCTGTTTCTACCACTGTTGCCTCTCTTCGTCGCTTGCCGAACTTGAGGAGGCATCCGCAGGGTTTCTTTAAAATTATTGCGTTCGATGTTGAGCTCTTGGTTATCTTGAATAAATCCTCGTTTAGACATTCCTTGAGTCTTTTGGGAGTGTCATAATATTCAACTTCCACCTAGTATTGAAAAATACTTCATTAATTACTAATGAAAATATTCTTAAAGCGTATTGCATGCATAAAAGTAAATAAAGATTTTATGAGGGGAAATACCTGTGAAGATGCTAATAATCTTTTTGGTGTTCATATTTCTTGATTAATAAAACGAATATTGTTAATACTCTTACACGCAAAACGACTACCAGCACTCTACACAATGCACGTCCCTAAGTTAAATTGTCAAATGAATTAGTTACCTCGGCTGGGTGAACTTTAGGCACATCATAATTTTCATAAGGACCAACTTTCGGGTCGTCTAGCCTGCAGCCGGCATTGGGCGGCGGGGCGGGGGGGCGTCCAAGCTCCAAACGCGAAGGTTCGGGTGGTCGGACAGGTTCCAGGTGCAGGGGCTTGGGCGGTCGTGGCGGGGCGTCGTTCTCTTGCAGGGCGTCCATGGTCCACGCGGGGTTAAACGTTCCCGGCGTGGCAGCTGTCGACGACCGAGACAGCGCGCCCAGCTTGGACATGCAGCTCATGCATCGTTCCAATGCCACCCCTGAAGCCCATTCGCCATGAACCGACGCCGTGTCCCCGTCGCCACCGGAGCCCCAAGGGGACCCTGCTCCTCGTGCTGTGGATGTGTCTTCCAGCCGCAAATCTGCAGGAAGTGAGCGTTCGCCCCCATTCAGTTCTGATAACCGCGTATCAGGTCGAAAAGCTTTTGTTGATTTTGGGCTTTCGGCTCCTGCATAGAAATTTTCACATTACTAATTGAATAAATACGAAAAATCGACAAAGTTTACCACTAAGCTGAAGGGATAGTCTCCAGCCGCTAAGTATTGTTTTTCCCTTTCGGTCTCATCAATATGTCTATCAAAACGAAAGCGACCAACAACACTTAGCGGAATAGCTAAATAAGGAGACGCTTATGAGTTAGGGAGTATGTTAGTATGTTTACCTTCAGCTCGTGCAGTTTGCGGTCGCCGTTTCGGTGATAGCCGACCCTGAGCAGCCAGCTCGAAGTCCCTGGCGAGAGCGGCGGCCTGGTCCGTCGTCAGCACGAAGAGACCCTCACCGGCGCCGCAGTGCGACCCGCCCTCGAAGCAGAACTTGCCTTCCACTACGCCATATCGCCTAGACACATTTTTGTTCTTCATTATCGATATACAGAAATTGAATACCGATTAACGCTCTAATCATAAGCATCCGAATAACTGAATTCGAAATCGAAATTTCAATCCAAATTTGAAACGCGTTTTAAAAAAAAATGCACGTGACGATCTAACGCAAATTATTAACACAAAAATTGTACTGATGGACTAAAAAAAATATATATTTTTAGACACAGGTATTCAAGATAAGAGATACTGCTGGAGATTCTTTTTTTGAGATATTTTGGTGCCTCTCATCTGCAGCTGTTTCCCATTGCAATCGGCACTGACACCCAGTAATGTTGGCGCGTACCACAACTTTGCAAGTATCAACATTGGGGTTTTCTCGATTCGTAAAGCATTCCATTGCGCTTGCTCCGTCAGTACGAGTGCAATAGAATGCATTATTACGTATCGAGTAAAACCTAATGCATCATTTTCTTTCCACCTCATGGTACGGGTGCAAATCATGGGGTAAACGTCAGTGTTAAGCTGGGGATACACATGCCACTAAATCGGGAAAGTAGCTGGTATGAAAGTTACTGGCATGTACGAGTAACTGGCACACTGCGGATACATTTGCAAGTAACACTGGCATGCATACTGTGCCCTTGCATGCCAGTATTACCATCGCGTATACACAGGACAGTTCGTGAGAGTATTTCGTACGTACAACATAGATATTCGAAGTGAATTAAACAAAATTGTGTTATTATTAGCAATTGAATGTGTAGCTAAATTAATAAGAGATAAAAAGAAAAAACGAAGACGGGTTTGGGTAAGAGATTAGATTAGTAAAAGGGAAGATTTTGGAGCAAGTAGTTGTCTGCTTAAAGAAATGCGTCAAGAAGATCATGATGGTCACTGAAATCATTTGAGAATGCTCCCAGAGAAATTTGATGAATTGTTAGGAAGAATTTGGGCCTGCGGCCACAACGAGTCAGCTACTGGCATGCCCGTAGCTGTCGCCGCTGTTCACACGTGCCAGGTTAGCAGCCCCCCGCCGCCTCTCCCTCATATTGCATGCTAGTAAATCAAATTGCTTGCAATCTACTTGCTTGCCAGATACAGGCATGCCAGTTAGTGTATACACATGACAATAGGTGGCACGTGCAAGGAGCTGGTATGCAAGTGTGCCAGTTAAAGGCATGTGTATTCCCGGCTTACAGTATCAATATCTGAGCAGACCTCTGTCATGGCGTTAGAGCGTAATATGTTGAGATATGTTTTAGCACCGTGTCCCGTACTATATCATACCGTCTGGTACATCGTACCGCCTGGAGCGTTAAAAAATATTTGAACATTTATTGCCATAACTTGTTCAGATACTTTTGAGCACTCCGGACGCTACGATATATCTGGTAGCTGCTATGCTATTCTCTTATTCACACATTCGACGCTGCGTTCGTCAACGAGCTCGACGACGAGACAGCCTTCACTTCGACGTAGAGCGCAGAGCTGCGAAAAACGGTATTCACTAACATAGAACAGCTCGTCGTCGAACTGTAGGCGGTAACTCTCGACGCAGTGTAGTTCCAGCTCACGCCGCATTCGTCGCCGAGCGCTAGTGTCGTTTAAAGTGCATTAGTGAATACCATTTTTAGGCTCGACGCTGCCGCAGCGCTGACACAGCGCTGTTAGCAAGGCGGTTTCCTTAGTTCCTTAGAATAACACTGGTGTACCTGAGATGCTGCAGCTGCCACTCGCCGAGCAGCCGCGGCGGCACGCCCGCGGTGAGCGCGCAGCGTCGCTCGTGAAGCAGCAGCCGCGCCGGGCCCGCCGGCAGCCGCTTGCCCCCTCCCCCCCTCCCCCCGCGCCTCACTATCAGGCTGTACCTGAGATGCTGCAGCTGCCACTCGCCGAGCAGCCGCGGCGGCACGCCCGCGGTGAGCGCGCAGCGACGCTCGTGAAGCAGCAGCCGCGCCGGGCCCGCCGGCAGCCGCTTGCCCCCTCCCCCCCCCTCCCCCCGCACCTGCACCCCCCGCGCCCAGGACCACCAGGTACTGCCGCGCTTCGCCCAGGTGCAGGTTCACTTTCACCTGCACATAACATTTATATTTTTATTCTATCCTCGTAAGGCCCACCTTACTATTTTCTTTAAATCTTATTTTGAACCTTGTTTTGTAAGGAATAGTGGTGAACTTCGTTTGTTTGTGAAATCAACCAAACAAAGGAAATGCGATTTTAGTAAGTTTATGAAAGGTTTAAATTTCATTGAAATAAAGTGTTCATTGTAATGTACATTGGGCCTTAGGAGGCTATAATTAAGTAAATTACAGTTTCCCAATGAGACCGTGTAAAGGATATCAAGAACTTAAACATTACAGTTAAGACAAATTATTACACAATTAAGGTTGACAGTAACACAAGACAAATAAAAATACCTTAGTGTATTCATTCTCAGAATAATAAAATAAGTCTGATCGATTGAGTGACATTGTATTTCTACAACCAAGCTAGATTAGGTATAACATAAAAGCGAAACTAAACGTAAAATTTTAACAATGGATCAAATCATCGAGGCATTGGCGTCATATAAATATAATTTGAAGCTTTATTACAAGCATAATCTTGACCCAATTCTTTGCTAGGTTTATCCTAGTACAAATTAGCGACATTTGAATTCGTAAACTAGTAACACAGTTACTTTTGTTTTTAACCGTTCAACGGAGTTAGTCACTATTGTTTTAATTATTAGATTAAACTTTAAACTGACAAGGTGGGAGTCTCACAGACGTCGCATATTTATTTTCGACTTTATGCACGGGGTGTAAGGTTGTTATGTTTACTCAAAACCATATCTGTAGTTAAAGGTTAAATTCCCAATAACTCTTAAGGTGCGTTCAAACTGAAAGAGCATTCGCTGTTCTAACCTCTCACTCTACGAAATTCGATCGGTACACAAAACGTGATTGGTTGATTTCGTAGAACGGGCGCTAGAACAGCGAATGCTCTTTTGATTTAAACACACCTTTACTAATAGGCCAGAACTTACGAAGTTCTGTAATCCTACCTGCCACTGCATGAGCCGCTCCCTGGTCTCGAAGGCGAGGATGGCGACGAGGTCGCGGCAGACGAGCGCCAGCGTGTTGGAGTGCTTGTCGAGCGTGAAGCCGGCCTCCGCGCCCAGGAACTGCTGCAGCGAGAGCGCCGCCTTCACGCCTCCTGCAGCGTTGTAGCGCGAGCGCCGCCTTCACGCCTCCTGCAGCGTTGTAGCGCGAGCGCACGTCGCGGTACAGCTGCAGGTGCACGCAGTCTGCCAGACAACGGCAAAACTGTAATCCTACCTGCCACTGTATGAGCCGCTCCCTAGTCTCGAAGGCGAGGATGGCGACGAGGTCGCGGCAGATGAGCGCCAGCGTATTGGAGTGCTTGTCCAGCGTGAAGCCGGCCTCCGCGCCCAGGAACTGCTGCAGCGAGAGCGCCGCCTTCACGCCTCCTGCAGCGTTGTAGCGGGAGCGCGCGTCGCGGTACAGCTGCAGGTGCACGCAGTCTGCCAGACAAGACCAAAGGCACATAGTAAAAATATTGATTTGAAAAAAAAAACACTTTTAGGGACACCCAATTAGCGTAAATTTAAAAAACCTTAATTGCAGTTTGCGTCGTAACGACAATTAAGTAGGTACAATATTTTAAAGACAAACGAGTCTTAATCGCGTAAACTTACGTTTAATTATATCCTGACGTTTCGGGCATGACGTTACACCCGTGGTCGTAGTGGTGGTGAGTCTGCTTGCGACCACAGGTGTAACGTCATGCCCGAAACGTCAGGATATAATTAAACGGTTCACGATTCTCGGAGATATCGGGTAACATACAACAAAAAAAATCTGTCGAATTGAGAACCTCCTCCTTTTTTGCAGTCGGTTAAAAAGACAATATAACTGTAAATAAGTAAACGCTAGTTTATCAAATAAAAGTAATAAACAGTGCTAAACTAATTTTACGTTACTTTGTTCAACTATTTAAATTGTTTAAATTGTCCCCAGTTAGAGCATAGCCAATGGTTTTTAAATAAGGTGTCACTTGATAATAATTGCTCATTTCAATTTGTCAATGTGCTCAACGAGGATGAAATAACTTCTGAAAGGGGTTGAATTCTGATGTTTTGATATTTATATTTTTGCAACTTCGTGATTATTTTCTGAATTCTTTCTATCATCGTTATCATCTTCGAGATCATTAAATTCCTTCTAAAATTGTGTTTACGAGATGAACTTTATAAGTAAGCAGTAAGCAACAAAGTTGTTAGTTTTATTTTACGTACAATCCCTTATAACTAAAAAAATACACCGAAATGCAAGTAAAATTGGTAAATATTAGCAAGACATAACGAGAAAGACCATAGTTTATAGTAAAAGTTATAAACTGTGGGCCTTATTTTGGTAGAAATATTTTCTTCAGCTTCACTTCACCTGTTCTGAAACCCTTTCAACCCTGTGATAAATATGCCGTCGACAAGTTATTATGGACAATGTTTTGTAACATTTTTTGTTGCACCCCTCGGCCCCATAAAAGCTGAGAGCGAATGTACTGTAAGAATTTTTATTACACTTTAGGGTGCAGCGAACAATGGGGAACGCAGATTCCAAAAAAATCGCTTCAAATCCGATGGCGCCGGGTGCTTTATCGAGGAGAAAATATCTCGAGGAGCTTCTTTGATAAATTACATGGAAGGAAGTAGTCTCGCCGACCCTTCATGTATATGGTTGACCATACTCTTTGGATTTATTGATTTTTAGTTTGACTTGACTTGCAGTTATTCTGATTAGAAAAAAGTAGGAGAAAAAAATGTCGGAATAAAATCTCTATTGAGTGTTGAATTTTTTGCGCGACCAGTTGAGTATAGGTACTCAAACATAAAATATTTTCGACTGTTTTTGCCTATATTGTTTGACTCTCTCTTATTTATTCCGTGTTTGCTGTTTCAAATATGAAAATGTCAAATGTCTCAAATACAAACACGTTATGAATACATTCATTCGTTGTAAAATATTAACTTTCTTTATGAGTAATTACTACTCCTACCACTGTGCTGTCTTATTGTGTCTGTCCTATTGAAAAACATAAATGTCGCTCTCAAATATTATGCGAAATAATAAACTGCATGTCGCAATCAATTCGCCATGCAGCATGTTTTAATTCTGTCTGAATATTTTAGTTCAAAAATAATTTGCAGATCGGATGTAACGCCAATTTATTCACGAGCGTAGAATTATTGCCAATCATGCTTAACTTTGGTATTTTTCGTTGCTTATTTTTCATGCGTAAAATGAAGAAAATATAATAATTATGGTATTTCGGAATAAAATGT
Organism: Thaumatotibia leucotreta; assembly: GCA_025490895.1. NCBI lineage: Eukaryota > Metazoa > Arthropoda > Insecta > Lepidoptera > Tortricidae > Thaumatotibia > Thaumatotibia leucotreta. Next base: position 148 of record JALPQI010009890.1, on the reverse strand, counting down.
ACTAGTGGCTGCAGAATTATGTATCCAATTTATAATGCGTGAATTCAGCCATAAAGTAAGTACGCCCTTTTGTGTGAAACAACACTAACATTGTTCCGGAATTAGGCCACAAGCGTTCTTTTACATTATGAGGAGCGTCTTTTTAAAT